>BQNB010030257.1:0-55030 GCA_026074375.1 Tanacetum coccineum
TACTAGTAAGTAGTTAATACTGCTAGTATAAAAGCTACTACTGTTAGTGTAACTTAGTACTGCTAGTGTATGATTAGTACTGCTTGAGTAAAGTTACAACTGTTAGAATAAAGTTAGTATTGCTAGTGTAACTTAGTACTGCTGATGAAGAATGAAGAAAATATTCTTAGTTACTACTGCTTGTACACAGTTAGTGCCGCTGGAATAAAAGTTAATGCTGCTAGTTACAACTGCTAAAAGATTGCAACTGCTAGAAGAGTTTCTACTGTTAGAAGGATAAAGATAAAGATTGTTTATCAAGATTACTTAAGGGATAAGTATGAGATATTTTTGTAAAAGATATGTATATCTTATTAAGTTAGAAGATTTGTAGTTATCTATTAGAATTATAGAAGATTTGTAGTTATCTTGTAAAGGACTCCTTGGTGTATAAAAGGAGATCCTAGGTTATGGTTACACATATACATTCATACGTTTTTGATATATAGCTTCAAGGTTGTAAAACCTAGTACTACACAAAGTACTCGTATTATTGTTAATAATAATATTGGAGCTTTTTAGTGATATCATTGTTTATACAGTTCACTGTTTCATTTATATTCTTCTAAGTATTAAATAGTAGATTCCGCATACTCTTTAGTATTCATAAAGTTTCTACCATAGTTGTTTTGGATTTATCCAAAGTAACTTAACCTTTACAAGCTAAGGAATCGATCTTAAGTTGGGATCAACACAAGTACTTAGACACCTCCACTCCTTACCATACCTGTAACGGTAATCTCAGAAACATGTACTGCAGCTGCACCAACCATTCCTCCAACAATTCCATCAATCACTCCTCTTCCACAACAGTCAACACCAACATTAACTCCTGCACCAACAACTGAACCAACGATTTTCAGCCTTTTGTTTGTACGATTTTCGTTGAGCTGAGCACAAACAACAGCCCCCTAAACCGTATATCCAAGAAGAACACAAGAAACTAAGGCTACAAGATCTTAATTAAGAGATCTCGGGTAGGTCATTTGTTGTTCGTTTGTCTTTTAATCGAAACAAAGAATGATTATAACCCAAGTGTTATAAATCATACTTTATTTTCATATATAAAAATAAAATGCGTTGCATTTTATAGATCCATGATGAGTTCATCTTTCGTGTACTTGATCTTTAGGGTCTTGAAATTAATTTCGAAACACGAAAAACAAGATCTGAGATCAGTTTATTCATTATGTTTCGAGTCTTGATTGATGAAAGAGATGGGATAGGATTAGATTTGGAGTTGTTGGATGATTGTAATTGATGGATTGATTTTGTGACGATGGGTTTAGGAAGCTTGTTGGATTTGTTGATGAATTGTTGTAATTGATGTGGGTTGAGGTTGATAATTGTTGGCTGTTGTTGTTTATTGTTTAGCATTCGAGTCTGTCCTTAATTTCTCCCTCTATTCTGTCCTTTTACTTATGACTCAGTGAGTTGACCCGGGTCAACTCGGTAATTACCGAGTTGACTCAGTCATGGGTCTGGGTGTATAAATCGCCGGATTCACAATGTGTATAAATCGCCGGATTCCCAACACGTATAAATCGCCGATTTACAATACGTATAAATCGTCGCATACACAAGTGTATAAATCGCCGGATACACACTGTATAAATCGCGGTAGAAAATGCCAAAACTTACATTTTGTCTTTTTGCAAGAAAATAAAGTCTGTCCTTTCTCTTGTTAGCTTCAAAAATAAGCAGATTTAAAGACTAAAAAAGCTTCTAAAAGCTGTTTAACAACATAATAAGTTCTAAATTAAACTTATAAGCTGTTGTGACTAAATAAGCCGTGAACGGTAGCTTAGAATAAGCTTAAATAAGGACGAAATAAGCACGAAATAAGCCAGAAATAATCTCGAAATAGACTCAACCAAGGATGAAATAAGCTTGAAATACACCCCAAGCAAGAACGAAATAAGCTCAAAAATAAGCTGTCAGAAACAACTATAAGCTCCACGAGACCATAAACACATAAGTAACAGATGTAAAGACTTTTAAACCCAGAAAAACATGCCAGATCTGAAAAAATGACTAATATGAGACCAAACGGACCATAAAAATCAAACCGACCCAAGAATGAAACCAAGGCTTTTGATACCAATGGAAAGAACTAAAGAATCTATGATCCGGTGGTCGGGGAGACTCAAACCACATGATAGTCATTATTCTAGTAAGAGAGTGGAGAGAGAAAGTAAAAGTGTAAAATTAAATGAAAGTGTAAAATGATACAAAGTCTCAACCCCTTAATGGAATCCTCGGAGGGGTATTTATAGCCCACACGAATGCTAAGTATACAAGAATGTCTATTCTAGTCCCTGCGTGTGGTGCTATTATAAACTATGGCAATTCCGTAAATGTTGTCACATAAAATAAAATCCTAACACCCTAAGAGTGCATTTATGCATTTAAAACACTTAAGAGGGATTAACCATATTAGGGGTAATGTAGTATAAAGACTGTTATTGATGATATCCTTTCTACACACTAGCGTTTCCCTAGACGTCTATGCCAATTTAATATCTTATAGCTAGTTTTCTAAAGCCTAACGCACACATCCATCACAAGAAGCAGCATTAAAAGGATCTACAAACTAAGTTTCATGCAGTCATAAGTAAATACTTATAGATCTAGCCTTGCATGGTAAATAAAGAAGAAGAATAAGAATGTATCACAAAACACATCGACATATTAAGTGATAAGGGATAAATGAACTTCACTTGATTAAATCATGCAGTTGAGGCAATTACAAGAGGATTTTGACACCCTAAAAACGAGCCCAAAGGTTGCTAAAATCGTCTTCTAAAACTAGGGTTCTCTCCCAAAAGTTACACACTAAAAAACCTAAAATGAGTTTATATATATAGAGATCAGACCACGATGACGTCACAAAATTCCTGACGTCGTCGCTTCAATGAAGCTTCTAGGATTTCATTTGAGGCGGCTACATTCTGACGCTGTCGTGATACTCCTGACGTCGTCTTGATCAACATCTGACACCGTCGCAAGAGTTGGCGACGCCATCTCCACCGTCTGAATGATGATTTCTTTAAAAGATTTGGTGTAGAGTCGTAGTCTTATCCGTTTCTTCTTAAAATGAGCCCAAGTCACGTGTATTTCCTCCAAAATCCATTCAAGTACTAAAAATATAAAAACAAACAATTAAGCACATAATCTCGGTATATTTGCATGATTTAGAGGGTTAAATAACCCTGAAAAAGTGTATAAAATGACACCTCATCAAATATCCTTACATTTGGGATTTGCTTGTTCTCAAGCAAATGAGCTTTTCTACCTATACAATAGCAATATTAGGGGCATTTAACCTACTCTTTAAAAGCAGTTTATGACACAACCTTCTAGACCTCGTAATTAAAAGCACGAAAAACATATACTAGCACCTCACATAAGTGTTTGGATTCTATCTTTCTCTCAGGTGTATAATGAATTATAATAATATGAGAAAAGGAAAATTAACCCTCTTACATGTCGTAGCATATAAATTACTATAGGCTTGGTAAATGATTAAACCTCCACCGCTAAACGCAAGTACTAGAAATTACTATCAAAGAGGTCTTTTAAAGGGTTGTGATGTGTAGGTGTAAGATAACATTAGTGGAAACGGAAACGCATGTGGTATATTTGGGGGTGACTTTTTGGGTGAATTTGGGGGTGAAGGGTTAGCTAAATATTTTATAAGAATACACGTTGATTGGGTTGCTAAGACAAAGACTCGGAAAAAGATATACAAACTCCACATCAATCTCTTTTTTTTTTGTTGAATAAACATAATACATCACTTGGGGTTTATAAACACACCTCTACACTTGAGTTTTTGCTAACTCATAATTATAATTTAACTAATGACCCGAATTGAGATGGATCAACATAACATGGAGACTATCGAACAAATACGAGGGTAATGATTTAACTTTTCTTCCCTATTCTTCCGCAAAATAAATACTACCATAAATCTCAATCATCCTAAATTTGTATTTACAAGGATAAGGACTTAGCAACCGTGTACTCAAATAATTAAATTGGGTTAAAACAATAATATACTAAAAACGAGTACATACAAGGTGGGCTAAGGCGATTTGGGTGTAATAATTGGTTCAAGGGTAACAATGCTCTTCATTAATAGTCCAGATTAACAAAAAAATTACGAGAACCGTAAAAAGGATAGGCTTGGAGGGGTGTACTAGGGGTATCCTGCACTAAAAATTAGTAAATGGCAAGGTGTGGGATAGTTATATTATCGAGGTGACCATCATAACAATTACAGGTTTAAAATATGGGTTATCCTATTGCCTTAGCAAATCCTAATTCTCAGTATGCGGTCTTAGAATGCATCACAAAAACAAGTTATAGAATTTAATACACTACCGGTACACTTATATAATTCTAAACCGATACTAATGCTCCAGAAAAGGCGACGAAACCACATATACACATCTATAACGATGGAATAGATACACATGATTGCTCACTCCTTAACTCGAGAAAGCTAAAGGTAAAATTATCTTAGGTATAAAAAATGGATACCCAAATTCCTATAGATCTAAAGGCGAACCTCACATTTTTGGGGTGGAATTTTGAGGGTTTTTGTGCTAGTCATATAAATTCCTATCCATGAGATGCTAATAATACTCGGTTTTCGTTGGTATGTGTCATAATTTTTTTTTAAATTTTGGTTAAAATTACCTTCTATGCTATGTTTCGATATATTACTCATTATTTTAAGAACAAAGCAAATGGCAATTGAAGGAATAGTTTCTAAGGCTTATTCCCCCTACACTTAAGTTAAACATTGTCCCCAATGTTTTTTAAAGTACCCGTAAGAACGAATAAAGAGAAAAGTAGGGCTATAAACGAACTGAACGTTCAGTGAACATTTCATGAACCGTTCGGTAAAAAGTTCATTCATGTTCGTTTATTTATTACATGAACGAACATGAACATTATTTTACGTTCGTTTAGTTAAATGAACGAACATGAACACAAGTCACGTTCGTTCGTTTATGTTCGTGAACGTCCGATTAGGCGTTTATTAATGTTCGTTTATTTTCATTTATATGTTTATGTTCGTATATCATATCTTTTAATTGTATACTTTTAAATATGGTATGTTTATATGAACAACACTTATAAAACATATTATTATGTATTATTTGATGATATTTTATGTTTTTTTTCTGCGTTCATTTATGTTCGATCGTGTATGTTCATTCAAGGTTCGTTTAGTTTCTTAATAAACGAACATGAATAACTCATTTTCTTAATAAACGAACATGAACAAGAAAATTCGTTCGTTTAAGCGTTCGTGTTAGTTTATTTGTCCGGTTAAAATTAAATGAACGAACATGAACAAGGCTTCGTTCGTGTTCGTCCGGTTCGTTTACAACCCTAGGGAAAAGAAAACAAGTAAAAAAACTAGTACTCCCCTGGTTTGCTCAATAATGGAGAAGAAACATGCGATAACAGGCTAAATCGTAATCCAAGAGTCGTCATCTGGAAACTCTCTAAGAACTTCCAAGCTTCTTCTCATTAAATATAACCTGTAAATCAAAGACAAAGACAACTGCACCTTGCGTAAAATCGGTAGAATAATGATATATACAACGAAACTTTTAGGGCTGACTCTATAAAAGCAGTAAAGATAGGGTGAATGTGTTAAAGTAATCAAAGATTTCTGCAGGTTTTTAAGAAAATTACAAATTTTGGAAATTATGCAAAATTATTTTTCAAAAATAATTAAATAATTTGAATTTTCACAAGCTGGAGACCTGACGCCGTCAGGAATAATCCTGACGCCGTGTCCAGCCTTTGTGAAAACGTCACATTCGTTTTTCGAAAAAAAATTATGCATGCAATTTTATTAGTTACTTCCTGTAAAATACTGCATAAAACCTGAGATTAATTATCACAATCACATGACTCGAAACTGACGCGAATTAATCTAAACAATTTATTTTATATGTTTGAATTAGTTCTTATAAATCGGATATTTTTTCCCTACACTTATTTGATGCAAAATACCTTTGATTGTTAATAAGAAAAAGTTAAAAATAAAACAAAGCATGATTACAAATGATTCAAACACATAAGAATAAACAATAAAGAGTTAAAACACAAGACACTCCTAAATGTGGGCAAATAAATATTGGGTTGCCTCCCAAAAAGCGGTTTTCTTTATTTATGAGTCTTGTAGCTAGACTCGGAGTCACACATCCTTACATGACTCCTTTTTCATCTGCAACTTCAGTCAAATATTCAGGTCCAAGCTCTAGACATTCTTTATAGAACCCTAATATTTTGTTCATCACGTACTCCACTCCTCTTCTCTTGTCCTCCTCGTTCCTAAGGTAGACCGACTTCGTATGCTCTTTTTCTAGGTCCGATAGCAAGTCGTATTACTCTATCTTAGGGGGCATCTTATAGGAAATCTCATTGATTCCGTCAGTAAACTTCACCACTCCTAGTGAGAAGTCATGAGTCATATTGGATATTTCGATAAAGGGCTTCCCTAGCACTACTTGTGATAATCTAGGGTCTATGATTAAACTAATATCCTCAACAATCGTAAAGTCTACGACATAAGTGAAGTTCCTTATGAAAACATGCATCCTCTTAATCCATCCTGTAAAATTGCTTACCCCTCTATTTGGATCTTCCCTAGGTTCAAGTTTTCTTCTCTTGATCTAATTATACATCATTCGGGTCATGATGTTCAGAGGGGAGTTAAGATCTATGTAGATTTTTTCCACATGCACATGTCCAATGTTACATGGTATTTTTAGGTTTGACGAACATCCTTCTATACTGACGGGGTCCCTTAAAAACAAGGATGGAATGGGGCCACTCATTAGGTACTTATGGTATGCTAATTCGCTCCTAGTTGGAAATGTATCAAAGTACTCTACTCCTAATCCTTCTGTCATTGCATTCACATCCACTTCAAGTTCTTCTTCATGAGAATCATCATACTTCTTAATTATTTCAATGAACATTACATCTCCATCATCTTCCTTAGTGCAAACAAACTCTGTGTCTGATGATCGGGGAACCATGCCGGAGGACTCAAAGAACTTAATTGTCTCAACATCAGCCCCACCTTCAGTTTCTTCCTTCCTATCAATCACCTCAATATGTTTTGCTACATCAGATTCGTTAGGCTCCACAATATTTTTATCGACTACTTTTCCTTCCTCTCATCTTGAGATGCCATAAATTAGACACTAATCCTTTGAGATTTTATTGATTATTAAAATTTTGAGGGTTATTGTTGAAGGAGCGGTTCGGGAATGAACCGTTGGGTTGAAAACGATTAGGTAGGTTTGAAAAATTGTTTTGAGAGTTTTGCGGTTGTCTCCACCTAAGGTTTGAGTGACTTTTTCATGACGGATTATAGGTGTCACCAAGATTGTTTTGCTCAGGTTTAAAAGTGAACCACTTACCTTTCGCTTCGTCGGTACGCGAGGATGTGTAATCGACAAAAGCTTGCTCGGGATTTTCCAGGCAATATTGAGTGTCGCGGGGACCACTACAAATCTCACATGATGAACCGATTTTGTTCACTTGAACGGATGATTTAGGAGCAAGATGAGCTTCCATCAAGCATTGGACCTAATTTTTGAGCTCGATGAGACGACGATCAGATGTACTAGGGACATCTTGAGGCAAAGAGATTGCCTTGACTGGTTTAGCGAAGTCCCTTGGGTCATTCCAACTTTCGTTGTCATAGAGGGCGAGGTCCTCTAATAGTGCCCAGGATTCTTTGGCATTTTTGTCATGTAGCTCACCACCGGCTGATTGATCGATGGCTCGCCTTGTGGCGGGATTGACATGGTCATAGAAAATTTGGATTTGGAGCCAAAGATTGATGCCATGATGAAGGACTTTTTGGAGTAAGTCCTTGATATAAGTCCATGCTTCAGAAAGAGATTCACGTTGATGTTGTTGAAACATCAAGATGTCATTTTGAAGTTTAGAAGTCCTTCTCAGTGGAAAGAAATGAGCGAGAAAATGGGTAGTAAGATCCTCCCAAGTGGAGATGGATCCCGCTGGAAGACATTCAAGCCAATTGCTAGCTTGATCGCGAAGGGAAAATTAAAATAAACACAGACGCGTCCTTTCCCTATTTGCAACATCAAGTTCAAGTGAGTCCACAAGTTTTATAAAATCCTTAAGATGTTGGTTTGGATCCTTGGACCAAAGTACGTGGAATGACCATCCGTTTTGCACCAACCGGATGGTGTCGGATCGAAGAGGCACCACATTGTTCCTGATCGGTGTATTTTACATACACCTCATAGCATGTTAATTACGCATAGTTGCATTATTATTTATTGTTATACATGTACTTTGAGTGTGTTTTGTGATTATGTAGGTTATGCATTTAATGGAGCTAAAATGGCGACTTTGTGAGCAAATGGTGAAAAGACACGAAAAGTAACAAGAATTGAAGTAAAATATCGAAGAATGAAAGATTTAGACGTGTCTCAATGATTTGGCCATAACTTTTTCGTTCGAGCTCCGTTTTAGTTGGTTCAAAAAGCCACATAAAGAGGAAAATGAGATCTTCACTTTTAAGAGATGAAATACCCGAAAATCTGAAGTTAGTTCGTGCTAATATCTGCTGGAAAATACATTTCATGGTTATTGGGCTTTTAGCCTATTTTGATTTACATTTGGGCCAAAGTTAAATAAAATTGCAAGAAGTGCTTGGACCTTGGGCTGATCCACACGAAAAGAGAAAAAGAGAACCCAAATGGGATGGGCCTAGCTTGACGTGGAGAGCAAAGAAGCAAGAAATAGGGATTTGTCACTATAAATATGGCTATACTTTTCAATATTCGGGGGATTGCAATTGTCCCATTGGTGAAAGGAGAGACAGACGGCAAGAAAAGAAAAAAGATTAGACCCACAATTGGTACAGCAGCCGATGACAAAACAAAAGAAAAAAAAGAGGCACTTAATCTTTAGCCACCATGACAATAAAATCTTTCATCATCTTCATCACCATGTGCGGCTAAATATCTTGTAATCTCTCCCGATAAAAGATATATGGTTTGATCATGTTTATGGATTTTTATTTTGTTGTCCAAAACATTATTTCATATGTTTCTAATGCATATCTTTAACTTTGATTTTAATGGTTTTAATATAATTACTATATTGAATTATTTAAAGAACATGTTATTGCGAGTAAACGCAATTCGTGCTCAAACCCAATTAGTGTCGGGTTAAGACGATTATGTATGGTAAACATAACTTGTATTAAATTTATTCACTTGAGTAATTATTATATTATTGGTTGGGATCTATCGTAAGACATTTGATTGCTGCAATGATTCGTGCCCGAGTATAGTTAGTTTCAGGGTTTAAGTCAGTTTTTTTAATTTTTTTTTTTTCTTTTTTTTTTCTGTTTTTTTATCTTTTTTTTCTTTATTTTTCTTTTATTTTTTCTTTTTTTTTCTTTATTCTCTTATTATTCACTTAGTTTGGTAAACATAATTTGTGCCCAAAATTGTTCTTTTCAAATAATTCAAACTATGTCAAACATTAATAATAATCCGTGACTTAGTCATATCCATTTATCCGGAGCCGGGAGGGATTGCTTTTCTTTTAATTGTTTACAAATCTTATTTTTAATTGCTTATTTACTTTTTGTTGCTTATTCACATTTTAGTTAATTAGTAGTTTTTATTATTTAGTTTTAAAACCAAAACTTTTATTGATCAGTGATCACCCCAAAACTTAAATTAAATCCACCTACTCCCTGAGGATTCGACCCTTTCTTACCCTATCTATATAGGTTTAGTTAAGGTTTATTTTTGACCGGTACAACGACCCGATCAAATTTTGGCGCCGCTGCCGGGGAGTGAGTGCGCTTTTGGTTTAAGTTTTTGTTAATAGTTTTTTTTTCTCTTTTAAAAAAAATATAAATATATAATAAAAAAATAATAATAATAATAATAATACAAAAAGATTTTCTTTTTCTCTTGTTTTGTTTGTTTGTTTGTGTTGTTGGTTGTGAGTGTGCAGGTTAGTGTATGTGCACGCGTAGATCAGGTTGTACATCACATGCTCAATTTCATCATTTATTCAACGTAAAGCTTCTATGGATTCATGTTGGACTTGTGGGAATCCATTTCATTCGTATGAAAATTGTCCGGAAGAAGAAACAAGAAGGAAGGAGCGAGTACCTGAGACATATGACTATCGATCTCAATACGATTACTATGAACATGACACATATCATGTTGATTATAATATTGGGATGAAAGATTACACGATGTATCGAGGTGAGTACGATGATCAACATTATCATCCTGCGTATGAGAGCCCTAGTTTCTTCAATCAACCTCAAAGATCGACTCAACAATATTATTATCAAAAACAAAAACAAGGTGATAACCAACACTTGAGTTTCGACAAAAAATATGATAAGCTTATGTCAATGATAGAATCCAACAAAGAGGCAAATCGAAGATACGAGGCTAGTTTTGCAGCTCACGACACTAGTTTTGCATCTCTTGAGACACATGTTGATCGGTTGTTGGATCAACTAAATAGAGATGAAACATATGAACCTCAAGGTATCACCATGCTAGATTTTGATGATGAAGATGAAGGTGAAGAGCAAAATGAAGAATTCACACTTCACTCAACAAACACCATGGAATATTCGACGTTTGGTTCTTATAAGGATGAAGAAGACGAAGATAACGACAACAACTCAGTTGAAGATCTCATTTCACCAGTTAAAGAACATGGTAAAGAATCGGTTCCCTTTAAAGTTGGGGAGGGAGTTATGGAGGCTAATACCACACCCTATCTCTCAACTTTAAAAGAACCAATACTTTCACCAATTGAGGATACAAAATCAAGAGAATATGAGGAATTTTTGGCTTTTTTGCTATATGAAGATGAGTGTTCAAATTCATTAGAAGAAGAATAATATCCTAATGAGGTAGAAGCTGAAGTCACTCATATCCACCTAAATCCACCTCAGTTGCCAAGGGTAGTGATCAACCAAGTTGGGGAGGATGACTCAGTTTTTGAAAATAAGAAAGAACAAGAAAAGGTTTCATTGGTAAAGGATGAGCATCATGTGGTTGAGCGGTGTCACGAGAACTCACTTAGTAAACTCACTCATATCATTGTTAAGCAAATTCATAGGAAAGCACGAGTAGGAGTTCGTAAACAAAAACTCTCTTTGTGTCATGGAAAGAGGGAGTTTCAAGAAGTTTTAAATTCTGGAAAGTTGATTAATTTTGCAAGCAAGAAACCTCGGGAAAAACATGTTCGTAGTGCATCAAGCCGAAGAAAAAGGAATAGAAGAGTATGGGTTTCAAAGCATAAACACTTCTTTGGGTTAAGGGAAAATAATATTTCTAAAGTGTTTAAAAATGAGAATATGACATGGACCAATAAACCAGGTGTTCGTCTCGGTAACTCATACGGGAAATGTTCTATCAAACCACCATGATAATAAACATCTCAGGTACCGTCGGGCTGATGACGTTAAACTTAGCGCTACTCGGGAGGCAACCCGTGTTTGTTTTATTTATTTTTATCATTTTTATTTATTTTGTCTAACTTTGTGGGTGTGTTCACTACAAACCCTCACGAGACTAAACTCGTCCACTCGGGCTACCGAGTGGTTTAAAGGCTTGTTGCATAAGCTAAATGCAACCGTGATTCCTACGAAAGTGAGTTAGGTTTTTGTTGTTGTGTGAGTTTGTCAAAGTGATTTTTAACCAAAATTTCAACGTAAAGTTTTTGCATTAGGGACAATGCAATGCTTTAAGTTGGGGGGGACGGTGTCACATGTGTTACATGTTCTTGTGTGAAATTGTGGTAAAAAATGGGTCAAAATGTGATTTTTGGAAAAATTGAAAATTTTTTAAAATTTTTTGGAATCACATTATATGAGTCTTGTGCTAATTGGATGTGGAAGTTTCTTCTACATATACTTGTTGAGTGTTTGCAGATTCTGAAGATTAGCTTGTGGATGACTTATTGGAGCAAACTAGAAGATCCGGCCATGATTATAAGGTGCACCCGATTCCATTGTATAATTTGGTTATAAAATTGATTTGATTGTTTGCATGTAGATTAGGCATATGTATAATTAGTAGATGATCAAACCATACCCGATTGAATTTCCCTACTTACTTTTGCTTAGATCGGGAAGAAAGTTAAAATAATGTAATATGAAATATAATAATGTAATAGTTGGGTTATGACACTTAAATTGATCTTATCCGGCTCGTCACCCGCGCACGGTGGCCATAGAAAAGAGTTGGAGAACTGTCATAATTATTGGTGGTAGTCATATGCTGGGCTTGCCTATCTGATTCGTCACCCGCGCAAGGTGATATTTTAGTTGTTAGCATGGGTCAGACGCCAATTCTTATGATGGATAGCATTGCACTTAGCTGAGACAATTTTATGTGAAATAACCCAATCCTTGTATTGTTGTTAATGAAATTAGGAAGGTTGGTTTAAGTTAGTGCATTGATTAATTAGACTATGTGGTAGATAACTCCATCATATGATATACCAGTAGGCACGAAGCATAGTTGTTCCCATTTAATTAAAACAGACTAAATTAACCGGTTCCCGTGTGCCGATGTGTCTTAGTATGCACCTATAGGATAGATATTCATTCTTCCAAATGATTGGTCTTTATATCAACCTTAAAAGGAGTGTATAAAGCATTCGGGATGACTTGTATAAGAAACGGTCTCGGACGGCTAAAAAAGGGAGGTTATGTATGTTATGAGCAAAAATGTTGAAATGTGAAGTAAAATTCATGTGAAAAAAATGAGCAAAAAAGTGAAAGTATGAAAGTTAAAGTATGATGGCTTATGTGCTCTCAAAAATGTGTGCTCCTATGGTATAAAAACTCCGATATTATAAAAGGTGTAAGGTATTCTCACCTCTTGTTTTGGATTGATGTTTAGATTGATTATAGGGGTGTATTAAGCATGTTGGGCACATGGTTAATTATATGAAACATAAAGTAAATGGAACCAATGGGAGCGGTTATGTTAAGTGTTTAAGAAGGACAAAAATATTGGTAATCATTTTGGATTATTGGTCATATAGGATGGTTATTAGTGTACTAGGTTGAATTTGATCTTTTTGATGGAATTTCAATGGTATGATTAATAATTATGAAATTAACATGCTAAGATATAGTAGATTTCTTCCTCGGGACGAGTAAGGGTTAAGTTGGGGAGGTTTGATCGGTGTATTTTACATACACCTCATAGCATGTTAATTACGCATAGTTGCATTATTATTCGTTATTATACATGTACTTTGAGTGTGTTTTGTGATTATGTAGGTTATGGATAAATTGAAGCTAAAATGGAGACTTTGTGAGCTAATGGTGAAAAGACACGTGCAATGTTTTTGTCATAACTTTTTCGTCCGGACTCCGTTTTAGTTGATTCAAAAGGCCACGGAAAGAGAAAAATGAGATCTCTATTTTTATGTTATAAGATACCCAAAATTCTGCAGTTAGCTCGTGATTTAATCTCTTGGAAAAGTCAATTCGTGGACAAGTTGATACTATTAACTAAATGAAGTGCAAGAAGATGTTTTTGGGCCTTGTTATACAAAAGCAGAAAGAAAAGAAAGAACCCAACTGTTGGGTTGGGCTTTGTTTTGACGTGAAGCAAGAGAAGGAAAAAAAAGGTTTTATCCCTATAAATATTCTACATTCGGCAAAAGGAATTGATTCTAGGGATTGGAACAACAGCCGCAACAAAAGAAAAGGCTGAAAAGTCTTGTACATCTCTCTCATCTTCGTCCGTTAAAGAAATTTGGTTTGATCATGTTTAGCTAACGGATTTTATTTTGGTTTGTCAAACATTAATTCATCATAATTTTTAATGCATATCCTTAATTTGATTTTAATTATTGATATAAATAAATTTATGTAATTATTAAAAGACACGTATAATAGCGAGTCAAACAATTCGAGCCGAACCCATTAGTGTAGGGGTTTTAAGATATTTGGTATGGTAGCCATAACTTGTACCGCTAAATTATTCACATTGAGTAATTATAAAATTATTTGTTGGGATTATTGTAAGACATTTTATTACTTGTCAATGATTCGTGCCGAGTCTAGTTAGTTTAGGGATTAAGACGGTTCGTTTGGTAAACATAATTTGTGCCCAAAATTGTTCTTTTCAAATAATTCAAACTATGTCAAACATTAATAATAATCCGTGACTTAGTCATATCCATTTATCCGGAGCCGGGAGGGATTGCTTTTCTTTTAATTGTTTACAAATCTTATTTTTATTTGATTATTTACTTTTTGTTGCTTATTTACTAGGGGTGTTCAAAAAAACCGTGAAACCGACGAACCGAGCCGAACTGCTCAATCCGAAACCGAAAAAACCCGAAACCGAAGAAACCGAAACCGAAAAAACTCGCTTATAATGGTTCGGTTTCGGTTTTTACTTTTAGATATCCGCGGTTAACCGAACTGAACCGTGCATATTATACATGATTATTTTCTAACTAATATTCAAATAATTGTACTAGCATTAACCGATTATTGCAATACTGTTATTGTATAACGACTTTTTGCTCGTAAAGTAAACATTTGTAAAAATCTATGTGTGAAATGTGATCGTAATCTATAACGTCGAGTAATATTTTTTGGTAATACGATATATATGAATATTTGAATGCAATTATTGTAACGAAATACTTAAGTTTTATATGACTTTTAAATT
The DNA here is from genome assembly GCA_026074375.1 of Tanacetum coccineum. Taxonomy (NCBI): domain Eukaryota; kingdom Viridiplantae; phylum Streptophyta; class Magnoliopsida; order Asterales; family Asteraceae; genus Tanacetum; species Tanacetum coccineum. The sequence continues at coordinate 14,808 of BQNB010030257.1, forward strand.
CAACATCATTTAATTTTACTAGAAATACATTTTATGTTCTAGACTGTGTTATTTTTTATTAAGTTAAACTCTTTTAAACGTCAAAACGGTTAACCGTGACCCGAACCGCGGGTAACCGCTCACTTCGGGTACCCGCATGTCCGGTTACCCGCCTAGTACGGTTCGGCGACGGATAGTAAAATTAATTACCCGCCCCGCGACGGATAGTTTAAATCTTCCAACTAACCGAACCGACCTGCCCCGTGAACACCCCTATTATTTACATTCTAGTTTAATTATTAGATTAATCGGTAATTTAGTTATTATTATTTCAAAACCAAAACTTTTATTGATCAGTGATCACCCCAAAACTTAAATTAAATCCACCTACTCCATGAGGATTCGACCCTTTCTTACCCTATCTATATAGGTTTAGTTAAGGTTTATTTTTGACTGGTACAACGACCCGATCATGCTTCAAGTAGTTTTTAAATTCTACCCAGCTTGGAGGTAACTTTTCAATAATAGCAGTAACTTGAAAAGTTTCACTCAAGGTCATTCCCTCAGCATGAATGTCGTGTAGCAGAACCTGCAGGTCTTGAACCTGACTTATCACGTTCTTTGAATCAACCATCTTGTAATCCAAAAACCGAGCTACCACGAACTTCTTTGTACCAGCATCCTCTGTTTTGTATTTGCGTTCCAATGACTCCCATAATTCTTTGGCAGTCGTGGTCTTGCAGTACACGTTATACAAAGGATCTATCAAACCATTCAGAACATAATTGTGGCACAAGAAGTCTGAATGTTTCCATGCTTCCACAGCTTGCACAGCCTGTGCATTAGAGGATTGACCTTCGGCAGGAGGTTCAACCTGAGGTGCAGTTTCTTTCAAGAACCGCGCAAGGCCTAAGGTGGTGAGATAGAAGAACATCTTCTGTTGCCACCTCTTAAAGTTCTGACCATTGAACTTTTCTGGTCTTTCTGCATGATTAGCCACTGTGTTGGTAGCCGGCGCACCGGTTGGGATCACAACAGTAGTCGCAGGAGGAGGAGTTTGAGTGTTAGTCATCCTGAAAGATCACACACAAACCGTTAGACAAACAGTAATCACTCGGTATCTGCTTGTACCGGATCTGTTTTACCGAAACTCAGTCTTGGTTTCAGTGAAAATAATATCAGTTTAATAGAAACTCAATCCTGGTTTCTATATCGAATTAATTAAAACGTTATGGATCTGTAAACCGCAGAATAAAATCTGTTTTTGTTACCTGATTTCCAACGAAACTCTATCTAGGTTTCGACAGAAACCGTTTATACGAAAACTTGTTAACAATATTATATCGAATAATAAAAGCGTTTTAATTCTGTGTAAACAGAATCTGTTTTAAGACTGTTGGGAAACCTGCATACTTTTATTAGTGTAAATCGAATAACATTAACAAGTAATTAACCGTAAAAATAAACAGATAATTAAAGCAATAAAAGAACGAGGCTCGTGTTTAACACGATTCCCTTAAAACAGATTCGCCATCTGTTTCCCAGGGTACAACGTCCAAAGCTGTTGTACAGCCGGACTCGACAACTTGCCTGAAAGATCACCGAAAAAGACGAGTGTTTCTGATCGACGATACTGCTGGAAAGACCACTCAAAAGCTGCTGTGTATGGTTATTTCGGAGTATGTTTTCTGGCTGCCAAAAAATGAATGAGAATGGTCATGTATATAGGCAAACCTATCTTGGTCAACAAGCCAAAGATAGTTGCTGAAATTCAGTCGGGTCTCTATACACACGATTTTGAAATGTGTGCTGAAATTCAGCCGGGTCTCTATACACACGATTTTGAAATGTTGAATCTCAACATTTGAAATGTGTGCTGAAAGATAGGTGCGTAGGTGAGCAACCGAAGCTGCATTCATGTCCGCAGGTCGCGCGGGCTCGCATGAGTTCAGTGGAACCGAACCCATCTTGGCCTAGAAACCTATTTTTTGCACCCCCTCCCCTGCGCGCGCGAGCATAAACCCCACAAAGGAATTTAGAGGTCATTACAAAAGGTTCCTTATAAACCCATTCCCACTTCACACTTTGGGCGATGTGGGATAGTTCTTGTTCCCCAGATTTTGTGTTCCACGTGCCTCACTTTGAGACACGATATCTCATTCATCTTAACTCTATTTTGGACATAGTTTGGCTCGTTGCGAAGCTCTCTTCGAGGAGAACGCAAAGCCCCAAACATCTATTATTATATATAACATCTACATATATTAAATGTTGTCCAAAGTTAGCAAAAACTCATATTTGCTATACCATTTTCCAACATAAAGTTTTTCCAGCTGAGATAAAGGTTAGTGGGCTGAACCTAATATGTTTCAAATACGAATGTCAATAATTGGCAAAATCATTATTCATTAAGAGCAGAGATAGAATAAGGCATGGAACTCATCTTTATACCCGAACACTCTCTAATTAAATGAATTATACAGGGGACTTATGATGAATATTCATTGTTCAATAAAGAACAATCAAAACACCCCTAAATAAGGACAGAGACAAACCATTTAATTTAGATTTTGACTTCATACCCAAACACCCCTTAAACAAATTTTGATTTTGTTGCCGGGGAAACCATCTTGACTTTGTTAACCAGATTATGGTTAATAAATTAATTAGCTAAAAAATTAATCCATTAAATTTTGGCAAAACTTTTTTCCCCATGGACATGTCATCGAGGAAAAGATTTGCCAAACCACACTTACCGTTGACTGAAAAATGGTGTGGGCCCTACTTGTCATTGGGGAAAGTTTGAAAATGTCCCTGTTAATACTCATCATTTAATATAGAGGACTGAATTTTTTTATAATATGTTGTTATGATTCAAGGAACCGAATCTGATGTTGTAGTTTAATACTCATCATTTAATATATAGGACTGAAGTTTTTATAATATGCTGTTATGATTCAAGGAACTGGTTCGGAGCAAAAAATAAGCACAATACTCATCATTTAATATATAGGACTGAAGTTTTTATAATATGCTGTTATGATTCAAGGAACTGGTACGGAGCAAAAAATAAGCACTGGTCCAGCCACATATGTTTCATTAGCTTGAGACCAAGCTCTTCCACCTAAACACAATTACACTATGAGTTGTAAACTCCCAATTATAAACTGATAAAGAGTTTGTTCAACTACCAATGTAGGAAAGAGTTTATCCATTTTCCTTTCTTATGTAACATTCCAAACATCATATTTCAAGACTTGATATCTCATTCACACTAACTACATTTTGGACGTTACGAAGCACTCATAGAGGATTATGTAACCATATAAAGCCTTGATCATAATAACTATATCCACTTATAATTATCTATGTCCAAAGTTAGAAAACTTATTTTATCACTAAAATTTTCCAACAATACCTTAGTTGTTAGATTCTACAAAAGTCTCTCTAAATGGAAATCAAAGGCTTGGTGTCTACTACCTTTCCACCTTCAACGCTCCTAAAAAGATCATTCATCAATTAGAAAGTATTTGTAGAAAACTCTTTTGGGTTGCTCCTTGGAAGAAAAAAAAATCTATTGGATAGCTTGGGACAAAGTTACCTTCTATAAGCATATGGGTGGTCTTGGCATAGGTAGCTAGTTTGAGGCCATCTAATCAAGCTATGCTTGCTAAATGGTGGTGGCATTTTCACAATGAGAATGATGATGTTTGGTGCAAGGTAATCCGTTCAATTCATGGCCACTTAACCACCAACAACACCTTGCCTCTCAACTCAAATTCAAGTACTTGGTTTCACATTGCTAGCCTTAATTCTGATGTACAAAGCTTGGGCATTAATTTACCTATAATCTTCAAGAAAAAGATTCGAAATGGATGTAATACTATGTTTCCGGCTCATAAATGGTTAGGTAGTGGTCCCTTTCAAGACTCGTTTCCACGTCTCTATTGGTTGGATATTAACCAAGGGTGTATAGTTTGTGATCGCTCGCAACATCACCCCAAGCGGGCCTTTTGTTTCGTTGGCTTTAGCGTAGATTTGTTCGATCAGGACAAGATCAACTTACTGACCTACCTAGCCTCATTTTCACAATGAGAATGATGATGTTTGGTGCAAGGTAATCCGTTCATTTCATGGCCACTTAACCACCAACAACACCTTGCCTCTCAACTCAAATTCAGGTACTTGGTTTCACATTACTAGCCTTAATTCTGATGTACAAAGCTTAGGCATTAATTTACCTATAATCTTTAAGAAAAAGATTCGAAACGGATGTAATACTATGTTTGCGGCTCATAATTGGTTAGGTAGTGGTCCCTTTCAAGACTCGTTTCTACGTCTCTATTGGTTAGATATTAACCAAGGGTGTATAGTTTGTGATCACTCGCAACATCACCCTAAGCGGGCCTTTTGTTTCGTTGGCCTTAGCGTAGATATGTTCGATCAGGACAAGATCAACTTACTGACCTACCTAGCCTCATTTTCACAATGAGAATGATGATGTTTGGTGCAAGGTAATCCGTTCAATTCATGACCACTTAACCACCAACACCTTGCCTCTCAACTCAAATTCAGGTACTTGGTTTCACATTGCTAGCCTTAATTCTGATGTACAAAGCTTAGGCATTAATTTACCTATAATCTTCAAGAAAAAGATTCAAAACGGATGTAATACTATGTTTACGGCTCATAATTGGTTAGGTAGTGGTCCCTTTAAAGAATCTTTTCCACGTCTCTATTGGTTGGATATTAACCAAGGGTGTCTAGTTTGTGATCACTCGCAACATCACCCTAAAGCGGGCCTCTTGTTTGGTTGGTCTTAGCATAGATTTGTTCGATCAAGACAAGATGAACTTACTGACCTATCTAGCCTCCTTTGATGTATGGGAATGTACATTTGACAAGACCAGATCGTTTACAGTGAAAGGCATGTGGTCTCACATCATGAATCAGTCAACCATCTAAAATTTAAATCCTTTTTGCTGGAATTGTATTCTTCCTATCAAAGTTAATATTCTTTATTGTATAATTATTAATTGTATAATGCTATTTCCTTCTGCTTGATATACCTACATATCCTCCTACTCACAAGATCTTGACATGTGACGGTTTAAATGCGAAGAGATAATGACTGGAGAAAAAACATAAAATATTATTGTGTGTGTAGAAGGATATGTAAGAGTATATTGTAAGAGGATATAGCAAAACATCTCTTTACCCACTGTGATATATTCATCAACACGTGAGCTCGGGTTCTTCAATGGTGGTAGCTCCCATATATTGGAATTTCGAGCATCTTTGTGGTAATCAACCTTCGGAGACGAGTTAACACATCTGCTCATAATTTCCATTACTTTGATATTGTGGTTAGAACAACGATAGATGGTGTTTCTTTTTTGCTTAATGAGTAAGCTTGAATTTTTGTTTCCTTTTATTAGGGAGGTCAACAAAAACTTATCTCTCAGTTAAGAGGCTAAACTAGAATATCTTTTCAAACCACTTAATTTAAGAAATAAAGTAACCCCTAAGGCACCAAGAACGTATTTATCACCTTCACTTCAATTTTCTTTCTCTACAACCAACTTCACCATCAATTTAGTGCAATAAGATAACCAACTCAACCACCTAAGTATACCCCACCAAAACCAGAATTATACACACACACACATGCACACAAAACCATAACTCGTCAACTTGATCGTCTGAACGACCGAGTTCTCTCAAAAACGACCTGACGCGTTATGATGAGGCCAGACTAATACTGGAGAACGCATTGTCGTCTTGCCACCTAGGCGAAGATGCGTTGCCATCATTATTATTACGGGTGATTTAGGGATAACTTGATGATAGCTGGTTTTTCTGGAGGTTTAGAAACAACACCTCTTTCGACTTCAAACGGCCTAACAAAGACCTTATTCTCAACATCATCAAGCTCCTTTCTTATACTTGGGTTTCTAGTATTTGTCTTTGGATTGGATAGAGTGCGTTGTACTCCTCCTAATGCCATATCCCTTACATTGTAATCTTTATTTCTAGCTTCTTGCTTGGTTTTGTTAATATATATTGTTGTTAAAAAAAATCATTCATTTTCGGTAAATATATAAGAATCATATTAATTTGTACTTAATTTTTAAAGGTGAAGTCTCTCTTATATATCTGGTTTAATATAATTGACGAGCAATAAAAAATGGGGATGAAATTTGAAACACAAAGAGAATCAACGAAAACCATAAGTCTATTGAGGCTGTTGAGTTTGTTCGTTTAGGTGGATCACTCCATTATTTTTCATTGAAGTCGTCTTGCCTCTCGATCTCGTGCAGCACGATACCCATAAATGTTACTAGTCGCTGGGGAATGTTGTAGTTTAAGACTCACTATGTTAAAGGAGTTAAATTGGGTCAAAACCTACTAAATATGTTACATTAAACCTACTGGTTCGGAGCAAAAAATAAGCCTAGGTCCAGCCACATATGTTTCATTAGCTTGAGACCAAGTTGCTCCACCTAAACACGATTTTACTATGAGCTGTAAACTCTCAATTATAAACTGATAAAGAGTTTGGTCAACCACCAATGTGGGATAGAGTTTATCCCATTTCCTTTCTTATGTAACATTCCAAACATCATATTTTGAGACTTCATATCTCATTCACACTAACACCGTTTTGGACGTTACGAAGCACTCATAGAGGACTATGTAACCATATAAAGTCTTAATCAATGGACAAACAAGACAAAGTTACAGTAATAACATAACAAATTCTTTTTTTGATTGTCCAAAAACTAGCACTAAGGCTAGGTAGTTCAAAATACTAGTTCCTGATTAGAATTGAGACTGCATATCATTGTTCAAAAATTTACCAGCATGGCATATGAGTATACCATCAAATCTCAAGCACTAAGGCTTTGCTTGGCAACCTGTACTAAATCTCATCATACCTATCCATAGATGGTATACTCTTGAATCTCCAAGTCTCTATGGTGTACAAACTCGGGTGGAACACTTTGCTTCTTTGAAGGAACAATAGCGAGCTGCAAATTGCTAAAGGTCGATGCAGCTTTGAATTTCACGGATATTGGGAAGAAGTTTGTCACATTAACAGCCCCGGGAACAAAGAATTCCATTGAGCCACTGTAATAGAGTTATAAAAAAATTAAACAATATACAATAAATAATATGTGTGGTATGATAAGTGGAATTCAGTGGGTCCAATAAGCAGCATAATAACCAAGAGAGACATTTATGAAGCAAGAATGACAAATCAATGTATAGTTGCAGAGGCTATTGAAAGGGGTGTTTGGAAATGGCCAAGTGAGAGGTATGAGAAATACCCTGTTCTGGAAAATGTGCAGGCACCAATATTGAATGAAAATGTAAAAGATAAACTGAGATGGATTGATAACAAAGGTGAAAAAAGTAAGTTCTCGGTAAGCAAAGTGTGAAAGGACTTTAATGAAGATGGTCAAAAGGTACTATGGAAGTCTGGTTTGGTTCAATCAATGCATACCAAAACATGCATTTGTTCTTTGGATGGCAGTTCAAGAGAGGCTTTTAACCCAAGATAGAATTTTGAAATGGAGACCAAATGAAGTACTGACATGCTCGCTATGTGGAAATGGCAATGATTCTCATGAGCATTTATTTTTCAATGCAAATTTTTAGAAGAAGTATGGAGAGAGTTACAGTTGATGATGAACACGAGATTTTCTTATAATTGGAAAGATATTATAGTGGAATTTTCACAGAGTACTAACTGTAATAACATACATACTGAACATTTTAAGGAGATTGGTGTGTGGTGCTGCTGTACTACATATGGCAAGAAAGGAATGCAAGGATCTTTGGAAATGGTAAAAAGGATGAGAAAATGTTATGTAAAGAGATAAAGGAGACAATAAGAATGAGGCTGTTGAGGTTAAGGAGTCAAAAGCTATGAAGATGGTAGAGTTGCAGTGGAATGTAAAGTTAAATAGATTCAAAAGAAAATAGGAAGTATATAGTCTGATGTATTAGTTTGTTTTGAATGCTAGTAAATGTCTAGTGTAGCTTTATATATGTTTTGTGATTGCTGAGGTCTATAAACAAATGCATAGCTTTGTCTATGTAGTTTGTGTTAGACTATGTAATTCTCTTGATATATATTATAATTCACCTTTAAAAAAATAGATACATAGAGAGAATTTATGTTATGTTTGATTCATTAATTGCTTGGATAAGCCAATGTACTTTGGCCTTTCATGGCTCATACCAACCGCTGAAAGATACCATTGTACAATATTAATTGATAAAATTTAGAACAAGTAATTAAGTTCATTATAGGCAGAAGTTTTACCTCCTCCACCAATGATCGTTTTTGGGAAATCCGCCTTTTCTAAACAGGGACAATGATGTGGACGTCTTCCAAATCCATCAAGTCGAAAGCATCGTAATCTAATGTCACCTTTGTTTGTTCTCCATTAACACATGTAGAACAGTTGACTAAAATAAAAATAAAATAATCTTGGGTTAGAATTTACATAATAATTATCCCAAAAATGCCTAATCATATGATACTTACACTTCAGAGGAACAATACACTGGACACGTCTTTGACATTTAATATCCAATGCAGAGGAATAACGTCTTTGACAAATACACAAAAGCAACCGGTTCAAATTAGACTTTAAATTTACTCACTATCTTTTTATTATACTAACAAAAAGGAATAACGAACCTGAATATTATGAAGGTAATCTAACCCACGGTATGTCAAGGCGAAAAAAACTGCATGGTGGTGGCAAATCGTCGTAGTCAATATAATACATAAACATCTTATGCAATAATCGGGTGCTGAATTGGTGGATCGGACAGCTCTTTTATGAGATCTGGTTTTTTTCTTTGAAGAGAGACGAGATCTGGTTAGTGTGTGTGTGAACAAGGGGGTAATAAGAGAGTTTGGTAGATCTAATTTATTGACCGATTGAACTAAGGGTAATAAAAAAATTCTTTCTTACTTTTTAATAAAATGACGGTTTTACTCTTAGCTAATTAATTAAAGTTTTTTTTAAGTTTGTAATAATAATTTTAAACAAACGTAATATAGTAAACTTGATCAAAAATTCTTAACATGCAAGAAATGTTATAATAATTATAATTCAAGTTGACTTATGGTTAGTTTTTATTATGTGTGTTACACATTTGTCACTTGAATCGAAAATATTTTCTAAAAAACTTTCGTAACAAACTATTCCAAATCATTCATGATCGATATTCCAAATCATTCACGGTCAACATTCTCTTTGTTCCTTTATAAAATTTTTACCATTATGACATCTTCAATTAAGAAAAGTTGAATAAAATTGGTTAAGGACTACATTTTGTGATGTTGTGTTTTGTTCAATCACTCATTAATGTTAGTCCACCAACATCTTTTAAATATTTTGACCAGTCTCACAAACTCTCATAAATGCTTTTGAACCAAGAGATTGGCCGGTCAATACATAGTTTTGTATTTTACGAGTGAATATTCTTCCTCTTACGTTTTAAATTATTTGTACAACTTTGTTTACGAGTTGTTCTGAATTAATCATCTAATACTAAAAAAATGATAAAAGAAGTCAATTGAGTTTATCATATTACTTTTTTCCACTGAAATAATTGCTACAAACTCTTAAAAAAGCTTAATTAGTTACTTGGAAGACAATTATTTTGAGACGCATAGGGTATCTCGTATTAATATAACTCGTTCACCTATTCTGGCATTAACAAGAGAATGCATAATTGTGAAGTCTAGACCTTAAGAAAGCTAACTGTTTTGATTGGAATCATCATTCCACGCATGTTATAATTTCAATGTGCTATTGATGATTGAATCGGAACATAATTTGTTTTAAGAGGATGAGTTATAACTGAAATTACGAGAATGTTTGTTATACGTATTTAACTTGTAGCAACGTCACGATTGCAAAACATTTTACATTGGTAACTCACAACATTGTATCTTCGTCCTTTCTTTGGTGTAATAGTAGGTGTAGTAGAAAGTTCTCTAGGGATGATTGGCTTAAAAACCCGCATTTAATATCTTTGTAATTTCTTTTCTAGCTCCTTATGGCATGACCTTTTCTCTTGTTGTGCTTTTCATATTTGAGAATATTGTCTCTTCCTCCTTTCTTTGGTGTAATAGTAGGTGTAGTAGAAAGTTCTCTAGGGATGATTGGCTTAAAAACCCGCATTTAATATCTTTGTAATTTCTTTTCTAGCTCCTTGCTAGTTTATAAAATTTTGCCGTTCAAAAAAAAAACTCACAACATTGTATGGAATAAAATACTCATTTCCCCACTATCTTCGACCCGTTAGTTTGTTTTACAAATGCACCAAAACATGTTTTTAAATCGGTCGTTGCTTAACGACCGTTAATTTTTTTAATGTTTACAAAAACATACTTTCTAACACGTCAATCGAAAAAACAAACCCCGGCCCAAGCCCAACCATCAGCCGCTGGCAGAGCGCGTGTGACCTAACTTGATTATGCGTTAGTCCCACCACATCTTTTAAAACTTAAATATTTTGACCAGTCTCACAAACTCTCATAAATGCTTTTGAACCAAGAGATTGGCCGGTCAATACATAGTTTTGTATTTTACTAGTGAATATACTTCCTCTTACGTTTTAAATTATTTGTACAACTTTGTTTACGAGTTTATTCCTGAACAAGTTAAATTAACCACCGCTCGTTCTGCGGGATGCTCGGCGGCCGCTGTTTTTGGTTGGCAACGTGTAAAGGTATATTTTATTGTCTAAAAAAATAAAAATAAAGGTCGTATAGATTGTAACGACCGATTTCAAGCACTGTTTTGGTGCATTCTAAAAAAAACTAACGGTCGACCGCTAGTGGGAAAGGGGTATTTTATAAAAAAAAAAATTAAAATGAGGGTAGTTTTCGTAATTTCACACATAGTGTGAGGGGGTATTTCGTAAATATTTGAGGGGCTATTTCGTAAATAAAAAAAGGAACGGGTCAGGGCGGACCGGGTCGGGTCGACCCGACAATACCGATAACTGAAAAATTGCGAGTAAATATTTGGAAAGAAAAAAAGAAACAATTATAAAAAAAATTATAAAAAATGTTCGATCTGGTGTCGGGGTCAACCCTTGCATTTAATGCAACTTTAATTGCGACACCTGAAGTCGCGTGTTTTAGTTTATATTGTTATTCATAAAAAAAACAGACCGATGACTAGGGATGAGCATATAGACCCGAATCCCGGTACCGAACCGGAACCGTACCGGTTCCGTACCGAAACGGTACCGAATCCCGGTATACGAATACGGAGACCGGATGAACTGATGATGCGCGGAGTAAAAAAAAAAAATTCGGACCACTAATAGTTCGCTGTACAGGGAATCCGCGAGTATACCCAAATCGGGAAATTAACCGAAAAAAAGGGGAAAAAATCATCGATTTTCCCGGTACGGATACAGTACCTAGGGTACCGGAGGACCTAAAAATTGTACCGAATCCCGTTCGGTTACGATAACGTGACCACTCATATTATTGCTCGGTGAAAAATAACACAACAAGTACCACAAATCGGTACGTGGTGTCTGTAACCTTCCGGTCGCAGGTACCCAGTGCTCATCCCCTACCGATGACTAAAAAAGTGCGAGAGAGTGATTTAAATAACACAAAACATTTTTATCTAAAAAAAAATAAAAACAAAAAAACCGATCGGGTCCCCTGACAAACGGGTAGGGTTTGACCCGGGCGGAAATAAATGCACCCCGGTAAAAAAAACAGGAAAGTCTGTTATCTTAAAAAATTTTTGAAGAAAAAAAGTTACTTCTACAAAACTATTTTGAGAAAAAGAAAAAAAAATTGCGGTAAATAAACAAGCTAACTACAACTTTTAAGAAAAAGAAGATTCAAAAAAAAAACCACGCACCCGATGGCTCCACACGTGTCAGAGAGGAACGTAATATATCGGGAGAAACAAGAAAAAGCAAAAATTTGTAATTATAAATTTTTTTTTTAGAGCAAATAAAAGAACTATGACGCAATAGCAGGATGCGCGAGGATTGAGGAAACTTTTAAGGTTATTCATAAATACAACATGCCCGAACGACCACCAAAAAGGCGCGAGACAGGAGTATCCGAGGAAAAAAAAAGTTTTTCATATTTAACAAGTTTTGAAAAAAAAAATTTAAAAAAAGGGTAAAAAATAAGAAGGAGTCAATGTAAAGAAGAAAAAAAAAAAAAAAAAAAAAAAGGGCGCATTACATTTCTTCGTTCAAAGAAAAACCGGGGTCGGGTCGACCACAATACCGTAGACTCAGAAAGTGTGCAGTGAATATTTTCGAAAAAAAAGCTAAAAAAACCAAATTTAAATTTTTGTTTTAAACGTCGGACAGTCATAAAAAAAAACAGACCATTGACTAAAAAATGCGAGAGAGTATATTAAAAACGAAACAAATAGTTTTTTTTCTAAATGATAAAAAAAACCGATCGACCGGTATGGGTTGAGCCGCATATTAAAATGCACCCCGTAAAAAAAAGGAAATTTGTTTATCTTAAAATTATTTTGAGGAAAAAAAAGTTTACTTTTAAAAACTTTTTGAGGGAAAAAAAGGAAAAAAAATGGTAAAAAAAAACAACTGTTAAGCGAAAAAATATTCATAAAATAACACCCGATGGCTCCGACAGTGCGAGAGGGGTATCTCGAGAAAGAAAAAGCAAAATTTTATTGTTAAAATTTTTAGGAAAATATAAGACGGACGATTAGCGGAGCGCGAGGTTTGAGGAAAACTAAAGTTTATCATAATAAAACAGCCGAACGACTCAAACAGCGCGAGAAGGTGGTATTCCGAGGAAAAAATAAAGTTTTATTTTAAAAAGTTTTTGAAAAAAAAAGGTTAAAAAAAGGGTAAAAAAAAGAGTCAATGTAAAAAAAAAAAAAAAAAAAAAAAGGGGCGCATTAAATTTCGGGTCAAAAAAACCGGGTTGCATTAAATTTTTGGTGGGTCGGGTATCCTGCCTTTTGTATATAGTATATAATTAATCATCTAATACTAAAAAAATGATAAAAGAAGTCAATTGGGGGATTATCATAAGACTTTTTCCACTGGAAAAATAATTGCTGCAAAACTCTTAAAAAACTTAATTAGTTACTCGAAAGACAAATATTTTTGAGGTAGACGCATAGGCATCTCGTATTAATATAAGACTTGTTCACCTATTCTGAGCATTTAACAAGATCATAATTGTGAAGCTAGACTTAAGAAAGCTAACTTGTTTTGATTGGAATTCATCATTCACGCATGTTATAATTTTTTTGTTTTTTTTTTTTTTTTTTCATGTGCTATGATGATATGACATCGAAACCATAAATATGTTTAAATAGACGATGAGTAACAGTATTAAATAACTGAAAATCACGAGAATGTTGTATAAGATAAACTATTAACTTGTATCAACGCACTATTGCAAAACATTTTAACCATTGGTAACTCACAAAATGACCAGTTGTATGGCATGAAGGATACAGATGGGATGTAACTTTTCTCTTGTTGTGCTTTTCATATGTCATTTTTTATCGTGTAAAACCTCATACTCTAGTTTAATTTGTGATACATGTATGTCAAGAATATTTTACTCATAATTGACCATATATGCAGGTCGAATATCATGCCTATCTTCTCTTAATCTCGTTGGTGTATTGGAGTCCAATTATGCATAAGCCTTTGCCATACACTCATACCCAATAAATTCACTCACTCACTCCACAACCACCATTCATTCGACTCTATCGACCCCTTCTCACACTTTACCAAAACACACACCCTAACACTAAAATCAAAATCAGATGTGCACAATCTTAGCAAAACCCACATTAACACTACTTCATTTTTCTTATCTTGTCCGATCCACTGGTTTTTCATCACCTGATTATTGCTTTAGCAATTTCTAATCTTAAAAAATAAACAACATTACTCCTTGGTTGTATTTCACTTAAAACTTGGTTCACGACATAAAGATGTTTATGTACTACTTTATTAATTACGACAATTTGCCACCAGCATTCCGTTTTTTCGTATTTACATACCGGTAGGTTAGATTGCCTTCATAATATTGAGGTTAGTTATTCCTTTTTTTTAATATAATAAAACAAAGTAATTAATTTTTTTCTTAATTAACATGTTACCTCACCATGTGATATATATTTTGCTATACGGAAAAATAGGTAAATTTGAAAGTCTAATTTAAACTGGTTGCTTTTGTGTATTTGTTATGTCTTCTAAGAGTGGTATTGTTCATGTGTGTTGGCGTATAGTTCGGAATGGGCCGGACCCAATGGGTCGAACCCGATAAAAGGGTGTCACACATCCTACGTAACCCTAATCCATATATACTATATATATATATATACAGGCGTAGGATCATTCTACCTCGATAGGTTATTCTCTACCACCTCTTTACTATATGCTTATACTATTCTGACTTGACCGTCGGATGGTGGATCCCGGGGCTCCGGCCTCGGGTCCCCTTCTAACCGGTTCTTCTTTGTGTGTATCACTATTCAAGGCTCGGGAAGACGACGAACGGCACCATGAGACTCGTCAAGACCAGCCCAACCAAATTATGCTTCAACAAGTTGGCGCCATCCGTAGGACCCCGAATAAACTATGTTTCGTGTTCTCATATTACCGAAAAGCAAAAATCGGTTTCTAAAGTCGGTAACTCTAAAACCTTCGTATTTTTGTTTTTCACTCATTGCATCCTGCCATGCGTCAAACTTGATTTACCAAATCAATAAACATCATGTGATTTTAATATCACTTTAAAAGCATCTGTTTGTAGTTAATAGACAATTTTCTATTCTTTGAAGTTTTCGTAACTTTATTTTGTTTTCCACTCGTAACTTTGAAGTGACACCCGCTTTGTACGTCTGCTTTTCAGTACAAAGTCGCCGTTGGCACCGACCCCTATTATTTTTCCTTTTTAAATTTGATAAAGATATTTTACATATCTTTTTTAATTGGCAACAAGATATTACCAATATTTTTTTTATTGGTAACAAGATATTATCATATCTTTTTAAATTGGTAACAAGATATTACCAATATTTTTTAATTTGATAAAAAGATTTTATCCATATCTTTTTAAATTGGTAACAAGATATTACCAATATTTTTTAAACTTGAAAATATTTTATCCATATCTTTTTCCTTATTTTCAATTATCCTTTACATGTAAATATTATTATGCAAACATTATTTTGCAAAGATTATTTTAAAGGGACTTATATTTTTGTCCGTGAGCCCGACTTCCGTCATGGGCCGGTCCGACCTCTTAATAATGTGTCGCGACCCAACCTCTTTAAAATTATGTCGCGGCACAGCTTCCTTATATTTCCGGTCCGTACCAAACATTATGTCGCGGCCTGGCTTCTTTATATTTATGGTCCGCTTCAAAAATTATGTCTCGGCCCTGCTTCCTTTGTCGGTGTTTACCATATTTGATATACATTCTCAAAAACAAAAAAAAAACACAAAAAATTGTTTCTAACAGGAAACAATATAATTTTGTGTTACTTCTGAGATGTCAGGTTTGGTACTTAGGTTAGTATAAAAACAACTAAAAGTGACGGTACTTTGACTTCGAATTTTGGGTGTAATCAATTTTGGCTGTAATCAATTTCAGTTTCAATTAAGTTGTACAAAGTTAATTAAGTATTTTAATTTATCTTAATTAGCTCTTGGCCATAAATATATTTGTATGATTTCTGCAGATTCTGACGGGACAGTTAGATGGTTCTAAGTGTGCAACCAGTGGTAAGTCTTGGAGTAGCATCTTATTTGGGGTGTCATATTTCATGTAGATCCTAAAAAAACAGGAATTTAGCAAACACATAACACAACTTAAATTTGGAATGAGTAGTAAATTTAATTGTTTAATAAAAAACTAAAACAAAGACGGGGAAAGTTAGCCCACATAAGTTCTTCGCTGGAAGGCAAGAGTTACTTATTTCTTTTTATATCTTTTGTGTGGTGTAGTGAAAAAGTGCACAAATGTAGCTTTTTATGTTCAAAATAAGACCTAAGATCGTTTTGGTTAGAGAGAATTTCTGAGATTGAATTGAAGAAGAGATAGAAATTTAGAGATAGAAAAATACAGTGGGAGAATTTTATTTGATTCTACGTTTGGTAACATCAGAGACTTAAACCCTGAGAAATGCACAATTTTGTATTTGTTGTTGATTTTTTTTTAATATTTGAATCGCGTTCTCGGGTAAGAATTTTTATTTGGGTTATTTGGGTCATGAGTCACCCTAATATTAAATAGGGTCACCGGCGTTAAATTGTTTGTTGACTAACTCGAGGTTCGAGTCGATCGATTGCCAAAATAAAAATTTTATATATATACGTTATGCGTTTTAAATAATTTTTTAATAAAATAAGCGGTGCTACTTCATTATATTATAGGCATAGATCCATTTTACAATTGATTATATTTGTTTTTTCTAAACACAACAATGGAGAAAACCAATTAAATCCGAAATGTGATGGAAATAATATCACCAAAATTTGCTAGGGAAGAATTGGGAGGGAGAATCATTTTTCGCTTTTTTTTTTCTGACATACCAAACAAGAGGAAATGTTTTCATTTCTCATTTCTTTGGGTTATTTCTCCAAACATACATGCCCTAAGATATCACATACAATGTTGATAGATAATCCAAGTATTATGGTTTTTTTACTGCTAAATGGTAAATATTATTGATGTTGGTTTTAATAAAACATCTAATATAAATTGAAAAACATCTGTGTAATTTAAACTCATAAAATGGGAAACAAGGTAAAAGTATAGGATAGCTTAAGTTATAAGCTAAATCATGATTATGGAATCAAGAAGGGTCAACACTAAAGGTAAACACTAAAGATATGAGCTTATTAAGGTGAATTCATGGCTTATTTAAGGCCGTAAGTTCAACTTGATAAGCTTATACGCCTAAAAGAATAGGCTAATGAGCTTTTCAACATTTACATAAGCTCATAAGCCAAAAAAAACTAACACAAACACCCCTAATCATTCCATCTCCCTTTTTAAGTGCTTATTATGTTTTCAGCAAAAGCTGCCAAACAGCTTAATCATTTCTGCGGGTCATATAATTTTTTAAGGAAGAAAATTAAGGCTTTGTTTAAGCATATAATTCATTGATAGGATTACACTATGAATCTTCGTCTTCTTGTTGTATTAATTATCATTCTATCTCCCTTTTTAAGGGCTTAATGTGTGTTTTAAAAGATGTGAGCTTAGTTCTTTAGGGGGTGATTGTGTTAGCTTACTTACTACGCTTATGATCTAATGTAACTTTTGAGACGTTCATAAGCCCACTTTTCTCACCTTATGAGTTTATTAAGTTGAGCTCATGGCTTATTTAAGGTCGTAAGCTCAACTTGATAAGCTTATAAGTCAAAAAGGTACGATTATGAGCTTTTCAAAAGTTACATAAGCTCATACGCCCAATAATCAAGCTAACACAAACATCCCCTTATACGGGGCTCATGACTTTTTAAAATTGTATAAGCTTATAATTCTTATGATAATGGGAGTAGATTTAATTTGAAAGGATTAGACTATAATTCTTATTCTTGTATAAATTATATATCATGTTATCTCTATTTTAAAGGGCCTGTTGTGTTTTAAAAAGAGCTATTAAACCACTTATTTTAATTCTATGAGGCATAGAGAAATATATTAGACGATTAGGTTATGGCCCAAGTCCAGTTGTGGGCTTGGGTCCATTAGGTTTAGGGTTAGCTTATTTATCAAGTCATATTCTATTATAAATAGAATGATATTATTGATTGTGTTTTTGTGTCATTACATAATATGATCTCATATCTATTTATAATAGAATATGGCTTGATAAATAAGCTAACCCTAAACCTAATGGACCCAAGCCCACAACTAGGTTTGGGCCATAACCTAATCGTCTAATAAAATAAGGCTTTTTGAGATTGTATAAGCTTAGCGAGCAGAACACCAGCTAAACCATTTTATAGTTCATCACAATATATTGTGTCCAAAACTGATGATAACTTTGTATTTGTTTCAGATTTGATTTTTTGAGGTTCCCTCATGGCAAAGAGAATCTTGTGTTCTTGAAATCATTAGGACTTCATCTTAAAGTGAACTATTTGGTGGATCTGATTGTCCTTTCAGATGTGCAAGCAGCCGCCAACGGTTTATGCTACAAAGATATGCATCTAAACTACCCTTGTCTTCATTATGCCAAAGAAGAAGATGATGAAAACACACAAGCAAAGGGTGAGTTTTACGTCGACCAGTTTTTCAAGATGTGTGCTTCTGTGCTACATGATGAGGGAACCATACGCCTCATCTGCAGCAAGTCTTTTTTCGAGAGGTGGATGGTGAAATAGAAAGCAGCCGACAACAAGTTCGTTCTTCCTCATGAGACCTTCGTTGTCGGAGAACAAACGAAAGTCATGATAGAGTATAATGCTTTCAGTTCAACTTGGAAAATGTCCACATTTCGGTCCCTATTAAGTGTGAAGAGGCACCAATCGATAAGAGTAAGTTGCAAAAACCGTCCATGTTGTTTGACGAAGTTGTAGTTGTTGGAAAATTTTTAGTGAAAAATGTGTTTTCACTAAATTTAGACATAAATAATTATTAGTAAATATAATTATTAAATGTAAGGCCAGGTCGAGCCAGTATATGTCCAAAATAGATTAATGTGAATGAGATCGAGTCCTCAAAGAAGGTATTGGAATGGAGAAAAATGATTAAATGTCAGTTATGAGTTTTGTTTGGAAACTGACAATTGAATTGGCTGTTATTATTTGTTTCAAAGGTTTATAACTGTAAATTAATAGCCAATTAATTGACAATTTAATTGGCGGTTATTATTTGAACTCCTAAGGTTTATATACAGAAAAATAATGAATCATTATTAGGGCATTAATTGCACATTGAATTGCACCATTACAATCCATAGCATATGAATGTGTATAAATAGATGGCAATCTCAACCATTTCCAAGATACAAACAAGAAAAAAAACACAGCAAGAGAGAACAGCTACCATTAAACAAGTTTTCAGCAGTCTTGTCGGATCAAGTACTCGTTGTTCTTGATATTTCAGCAAGGATGTTCAGTCCGGCTGTACAACAGCTTTGATCGGTAACCCTGGGAAACTAACGACGAATCGTTAAAGAAGCTGTCCAACACGTGTCTCATTCCATGACCTTTTAACTGTTTTCTTATTTATTTCGTTCATAGATAGTGTCTTGTCTTCTGCTTTCAACCCTATTCGTATGTTTTTCTTTTATGTTTTTTTTTTTTTTTTTTTTTATAATATTTTCCTGTAATTATTTATGTATTGAAAATCTGATTTATTTAATTAAAAGTGTACATGTTTCCCAACAATCTTTAAAACAGATTCAGTGTAACCAATAAAAACACTTTTGATTAATCAATTAATATTATTAACAGATTTTTATAAACTGTTTTATATTGAAACCAAGATGAGTTTTTCTTTGCAATCAGTTTACATGAAACATTTCTAAATTAACAAGATCTAAAACGATTTAAAAGCAGTTGTTTTAGTATAATTATTTGAAACAAGATTGTGTTTCCCCCCCCCCCCCCCCCCCCCCCCCCCCCCCCCCCCCCCCCCTAAAAAATCAAATTGAATCTATTTTGATCCCAGTTGATTCATCGAAACCTAAGCTTGAGTTCTTTGATTTGGATTTAGTAACAAGTTGATGAAACCAAGTCGGTTTATTAGAGATTAAGATTATTTTTAACAGTTCACAAACTGTTCGTAAGTTAAACCCAGTGTGAGCTTTGAGAATCTTCTGAATGTAATTGGTGCGCCAATTACTAACATTGTTGCAAATCATGACATAATCAATTCATGGGAAACCAAGATTGAGTTTCTTTGAAGCAGATCCGGTACAAGGTTATAGAAATCAATATTGAATTTCTTGGATACCGGATTATTACAGTTTATTTAATTGTTTGTGTTTGATCTTTCAAGAAGACTAACACGATTGTGACTACTCCTGTAAAACGTAACTAGTGCGCCAGTTACCAACATAGTTGCTAATCAAGCGGAAAAACAGACAAATCAATGGCAGAATTTTAAGAAGGTGGCAACAAAATGTTCTGCCATCTCACTCGGAACTTGAACCTTCTGGTTCTTAAATGTAGACGAACACCTCAGGTGAAACCTCCTAAGGAAGGTCAAACCCCTAAAATCACAGGTTGGTGCAAGATGTGGAAGCATGGAAACATTCAGACTTCTTGTGTCACAACTATGTTCTAAATGGTCTGGTAGGCTCTTTGTACAACGTGTATTGCAAAACCACGACTGCCAAAGAATTATGGGAGTCATTGAAACGCAAGCACAAAACAGAGGATGCTGGTACAAAGAAGTTCTATAGAAACCTTGTTGAGTTTCTTTAGAAGAGTGGATCTACTGAAACCTTTTTGAGTTTCGTTGTAAAAATAGATCATGTGAAACAGATCTATTAAGATCTTCTTAATGAAGATTGACAATATCATATTACATATCTGTTTTTGTTAAACATTATGTAATAGGTGATATTGGTTAATTGTTTAGTCGAAAGACTTCCTTTAAAGTGTTTTTGTATAATGGATCTTACAAAACATTAGTGTTTTAAAACAAAAGATGACATAAAATCGTTTTGTTAAGAAACACTTTAAACATGTTGTTAATAGTACCAAATTAGTTTTAAACTAACCATGGGACCTCGTATTAACAATATATTTGGAATGTCACGAGTGACATTAAAGGATCTGCTTCCGAACTTGTTAAAAGGGAGACCGATACTCGAGTTACGTGTACGGTAGATGATTTGAAGCATTCAGAAACCTTATGTGCCATAACTATGCGTTATATGGTCTGAATGACATAAAAACTAAGGCCATGTGGGAATCTGACCTTAGGTAATGGTGGATTAGCACTTTGGTATCATGTCATGTATATGATGATAAGAGTTTGATTATCTCTTTCAATGCAGCTGAGAATGGAGAGATTGAATTTGGGCAACTCTCCAACTGCTAATATATCCAAGGAAAAGAATGTTATTTACATCTGGAAAAGAGTCGTAGTTAACGCAAGTGTTGTACGTGCCAAGGTTCAATAGTACTCTTGTGTCCCGGATGGTTTTTGCTTAGTGAAATTTGCTTTCAGCATTTTTGAATCAAAATTGAGTTAACGAATAACATAATTTGAGTCTATATGGGGTTACACCTATAAATGTTTAAGCTAAACATATTTTCTAATGGTCATTTTAGTAAAATGAGTGTGAATTTAACTTATTTGATTCTTTAAACGTATGGCATGGCTGACTCAGACATATTTTAAATTATAACTCAATATGTTGCCTAATTAAACCAAATTGGATACCTATTTTTTTATTGACACGGACTATAAATTAAAACTTGTGTTGAAGCCAAATTGACAAGATTGTTTTTTCTCTCGATTGAACAGAAATAACCGAACCCTTGATAGGATTCACATGGTTTTATGTGAATTGGAATTGATACCTACTAAGGTAGCGAATAGCGAGTACTTCATCATATTTGCTGATGGTAGTACAAAATATTGCTATGTACACTTACTTGAGAGTATGGATATAGACAAGATTGTTCTATATAAATAAGTTGAGAATCAAGGTGGTTCGAAGTCATATCGGAGGTGAATTTGTGTCTCCATTTCTAAATTTTATGTGTTAAAAACTTAAAATAAACACAAATATATTGCTCTCTGATATACAAAAGAATCTGCCTTAGAAGATATGGGTTAAATGCCATGTTCGTAAGTATTGTTTTTAAAGCCAATGGCCTTGTGGGGGAAAGCGATTATATCGGCTACTTATCTTTTAGATATCCTTGTAAAGACAAGTAAGGTAATTTTATGATCTATATGGTGAGAAGAAAACTAGCCTTATAATATTTCCAACTATGGGGGGTATCAGCTAAGATATCGTAATGAACCCCAAAGGTTTAAAGATTTGGACCTGAAACTGTGAATTGCATATTCTTAGTATATGCTCATAACAGTAGTGCTTATGTTTCTTTGTATATGTTGATATACACAAGGATATGGTAATGGAATAAAGAAGTGCTTCCCTTCTTGAAAAATAGATTTTCCTTGTTCACACAAAGGAAATTGGAAGATCATCTAGAATAGATGATGAAGTTGTCCAAGATCAGAGACAACGAGATGATAATGATCTCCAAGATGAGAGACAAGATCAACCCAAAGAAGAAGAGGTTGAACCTAGAAGAAGCAAAAGGGCAAAAATTCGAGAAATCGTTTGGACCCGATTTTGTTTTTTATGGTAGGAAATGAACCTACTTCTTATCGAGAAGCGGTAACTTCCTCGGAATGGCTCAATGAAAAGAAGCCAATAAAAGTGAAATAGATTTTATTATACAGAAACAACTAAGCCGTGGTTTTTACTTTCCCTTGTATACCACATGCTATAAATGGATCTTCATGAATAAGATGAAGAGCCGATGCACCATTCCAAGCACAAAGCAAGATTGGTAATTAAAGAATTTAGACAACGCGAAGGTCTAGATACTTTGATACTTATTTCTCCTGTTACGCGAATAACCTCGACTAGAATGGACTTTGCTAGTGCCAGCATTAAGGAATTTGGAAGTTTCACCTAATGATTGAAACCGACATTTCTAAACGGAAATTTATAAGAAAAAAAGATATAGATAACCAACCACAGGGTTTCATAGCTCCTGGATTAGAGAGCAAAGTTTGTAGGCTTGTTAAGTCATTATATGACTTAAGGAAAGCTCCAAAACAAGGACATCAAATTTCACCATATCATGTAAGAATGTGGATTCGAAATTAATGGATGTATATGTGTACTCCTGTGTTTATACATAGATGGTATAATTATCACTAGAAGTGATAAGAAGATAAACAAATCCACTAATGGTATGTTGGAGTCAAGATTTGACATGAACTTCATTAGTTGTTGGATATGGTTCTTGGATGTGAACCAATATGGATTTGTGTTAAGTCAAAAACATTGTAAGGACAATATTCTTGAGAGGTTCACTGTGGGGGGTCCGGCCAAGCTAGAATTCAATGACGAGAAATATACATCTTTTAATCTAAAGGTGTTGCCCATTTTAAATAACAAAAATATTAGCAACTTATGTTGTTAATGACAAGCGTCTGCCTAATTTAGAACTCATAGTTAGGTTAAGTAGATATACCAGTAATTCAAGTGGGGACCATTTGAATAAGTATTACATGAGTACTATGATTGCATTATGGAAGATATACGGCTACTATCAAATGATAGAGTAATGCAAATACAGATTCTTGGAGGAATAAGAATCTAGATCCACTAGAGCGGATGTATTTACGCTAAGTGGAAAGCTATGTCCTTAGATTATTGACAGTATTTCAAACAGACGTTGATAGCTAAATCTATGATGAAATCTGTATATATCATTTAAGATAAATTCAATAGAATATGGAGATATTACGTTTAATTCGTAAGGACATATCAAATGCGTAGAACCGTAACGACCTTGTTTATAAAGTTGTGATAGTCAATTGAATTTTGACAGAGCTCATATCAGAGTGTAAAACTGTAAGTCGGGACATATTCATCATAAACGATGATTTTCTGCGACAACTACTCTTAAATAGAGTTATCACGATTGACTACGGAAAGTCAGTGGATAACCGTTCCGTGATCTGCTTGCGAAAGCTTAAAGCAGAGAAGTTAGTTTAGAGAGTCGTCTAAAGGAATGAGACTAAAGCCCTTAAAGGAATGAGTTTCTATAAAGAAAACCTAACCCCGTTGACGGGAATCCCATATCTGGGTTCAATAGGACATCCTAATCATAGAAAAATGTGGGGAATCACATCAAATGGGGTGTTACTAAATTGTAACTTCCTAGTCCATTCCTAACAATGTGACTGTGAGTTAAACATAGCTTTAAAAGTGTTTTACAGATGAAATCATAAAGCATAACGATTCAAGATGAAATCTGAAAGTATATGTTTTTTAATGATTCAAGATGAAATCACCTATGTGAGAGAGAAGTAGGGTCGCTTTGAAGGGAATTATGGGGGCACAATTCCTAAGAGCTCTTGGAGAACCACTTAGTCTCATTACCGATAAAACGAGCACCTTTGAGGACTTGACAATGTCAGGAGATCGTGTGTGAGTGTATATTGTCGTCCTACGAAATAGAGGCTGAGTTCAAGACATCGCGTCTACTCGATCTAGGAGGCTAAGTGCATCTTACAAGGATGTTCAAAGGGTCACACCTCCTATTCCTATGCAGGACTCAACCGCATAAATTTCGCCAAAAATTTTGAGTGTTTTCGACCGATTTCCATTCATGTGGGGGATTGTTGGAAATTTTTTAGTGAAAAATGTGTTTTCACTAAATTTGGACATAAATAATTACTAGTAAATATAATTATTAAATGTAAGGCCAAGTCGAGCCAGTATATGTCCAAAATAGAGTTAGTGAATGAGATATCGAGTATCAAAGAAGGTATTTGGAATGGAGAAAAAATGATTAAATGTCAGTTATGAGTTTTGTTTGGAAACTGACAATTGAATTGGCTATTATTATTTGATTTTAAAAAGTTGATTAACTGTAAAATGAATGGTCAATATTGACATTTTAATTGGCGTTATGATTGACTCAAAGGATTATAACAGAAAAATTAATTATCATATTAAGGCATTAATTGACATTGAATGCAGCCATACACCATAGCATATGAATGTGTATTAATATATGGCAATCTCCAACTAAACATTCCAAGATACAACAAGAAAAAACACAAAGAGAGAAAATCGCCATTAAACAGTTATTCTAGCAGTCGTTGTCGATCAGAAGTACTCTGTTTTTTGTGAATATTTCAGCAAGTATTCAGGTCCGGCTGTTACAACAGCTTTGAGAATCGTTGTACCCTGGGAAACAGACGGCAATCTGTTTTTAAGGGAAAGCGGTGTCCAACACGTGCCTCGTTTCCATGACTCTTTTAATTGTTTTCCTTAAATTTATATCTTCATAGTGTCGCTTCTCTATCTACCCTATTCGGTAATGTTTTCTTTATGTTATTATTTTCTGATAAATTATTTATTAATTAAATCTGATTTATTTTTAATTAAAAGTTACATTTTCCTACAGTAGTTCTCTATCCTGCCCGGTCCATGTGAGAAACTTTGTTGTGCAATCGCCGTTCCGAGAAACAATAATTGCACAACGAAGTTCCCCACATAGACCGTGACTGTGATTTCGTCAAACAACAAGGATGGGTTTTGCAATTTACTCTTTTAAGTAATTTGATAGTAACGGGTGTTGAGAATTTTGGTTATGGTTTATATATGGGGTTTTTGTTGGTTTATTATCGCCATGTAGTATGTAAATATACCGAGTAGTAGACATTTGACCACATTTAGTCAGATGTGCTATTAAACTTTTGTTTTCTATTAGCTGTATATTTATTAAGGTTATAAATAGCGTCAGACATGGAAAACGACATGACCAAGCCTCACGTTGTAGCGGCTATAGTAAAGTTTTTGCGTTTTAATGGCTTAGAAACGACAATCGCAAACTTCCATTTCCTCGTTATCATCAGCTGCAATGGACATTGGAAATTGATGATGAAAGATATCTGCTAATAAAGAATAAGTGTCATATTATGTGTCATGTGCTCCTATTGATATAAATTTTGATGCATAATTACCTAACTTTTTTTTTGTTTAGTCAAATTTCAGAGCATATCAAAGTGAAACTTGAGTTTGCTCCTTCGAAAGATTTGGTTTAAAGAATGTGGTTATTTCAGTCCCTATTCCGGCTGGAGAGGTACTTGATGTCAGCTCCTACACAGGAAAATGCAGGGAAGTTCTTCTGTCTTATCTTAAAAATATTAATTAAATGTTTGATTTTATTGTTTGTTTAAAAGTGGTGAATAATAAGCAGTAAGCTAATGATCAAGCAAATGATCAGTGATAACCTCTATATTCTTCTTTCTTTCACATATAGGTTTAACCTAGGAAAATCTTGGTTGGAGTGGCCTATCAGTCGTATCGATAACTTTAATCGCACGTCGGTAGATACATCGTTTACACATTTTCAAATTTTATAATATCGTAAATATCAATTCATTTGAAATCGGTTGTGACTATGCAGTGGTTTTATGGAGTTTTTGTTCGTGGAGATGATCAATCAAATTTCTTCCCCATCATTATGGAGTTCAATGCGGCATGTACCTACAACAATTTGAATGTATATATATGTTCTACTTCTGAACCATATCTAACAATGTTTGGAAGTGGAACATATATATACCTTGAGATTGTTGTAGGTACATGCCACCTTGAACTCCACATTGATCGGGAAGAAATTTGATTGATCATCTCCAGGAACAAAAAAACTCCATAAATCCATTGCATAGTCACAACCGATTTCAAATGAATTGATATTTACGATATTATAAAATTTGAAAATGTGCTACAGATGTATCTACTAACGTGCGATTAGAGTTATCGATACGACTGATAGGCCACTCCAACCTGGATTTTCCTAAGTTAAACCTACATCTGGAAAAAGAAGAATATATAGGTTAACACTGATCATTTGCTTACTGGTTATTATTCACCACTTCTATACAAACAACAAAATCAAACATTTAATTAATATTTTTAAGATAAGACAGAAGAACTTCACCTACATTTTCCTGTGTAGGAGCTGACATTCGGTACCTCTCTGGTCGAAATAGGGACTAAAATAACCACATTCTTTAAAACAAATCTTTCAAAAGCAGCATACTTAAGTCTAACTTTGATATTCTCCGCATCCACAATGATGCTCTGGCATTTGACTAAACAAACAAATAGTTAGATAATTTTGCATCAAAAATTATCTCACATAGAAGCACATGGCACATAATATGACACTTACTCTTTATTGGCACATCTTTCATCATAAGTTTCCAATGTCCATTGCAGCGGACGACAATGAGGAAATGGAAGTTTGTGATTGTCGTTTCTAAGATATGTTCTACTTTTTTTCTAACATATTTACTACCCAAATATATATATAAGTTAAATGGGTCAGGTTCGGGTTATGTTTATACAGGTTAGGGTTGACATAGCTGACCCGATTATTTAAATGGGTCAGATTTGAGTTGGGATTTTTGGATCCGCCAACCTGTTAACCCAAACCCGTCAACCTGAACCCGACCCGAGTTGTCCCCCCTACGTTTAAACGATGCTAGAAATTTGGATAGGA
Organism: Tanacetum coccineum; assembly: GCA_026074375.1. Classification (NCBI taxonomy): domain Eukaryota; kingdom Viridiplantae; phylum Streptophyta; class Magnoliopsida; order Asterales; family Asteraceae; genus Tanacetum; species Tanacetum coccineum. Next base: position 42,114 of record BQNB010030257.1, read on the forward strand.
TCTGTAAAAACTGCATAGCACAAGGACGACCCATCGAACAAATAGAGGGACAATATATGTGAAACCCGATAAACTTTAACGACCATTTAAGTAATTAACTCTAAAATGTAACTTAGACAAATTCATTTTTAAGTCAATTTGTAATAATTACTTCAAAATCAACTTAAATCATCCAAGGCAACACTTTTTTGATATTCTTGCTTCGATTGGAGGATGAAGTATTCTCCATTGAATTTTTTAAAAAGGTATCTCATATATCAACAATTGAGTAAATATTTTTGTTGCTTGTGAACTAAAAAACCTTTTTACGTGTGTTTTTCACATTTTTTGAGTCAAGAAATCAACTAAAACCCATATTTTGCACCCTTCCTCATACTATCATAGCACCATACCAGCAGTGGTGGCTCAAAGGTAAAGCAAGTAAAGTTAGGGCTTTAGGCCCCTAATTTTTTAAGGCCCCAGATTTTCTAAGACTGTGTGTGTGTGTGTGTGTATATATATATATATATATAGTGAGACTTTCTTTTCAGAACCATTCTTAGTGCGAAAACTAACAAAACCACCAAAAACATGCATGCACGCCTTCAATAATTGTATTTTTGCACATACGTTCTAAAAACAACATATAAGTTAAAAAAAATATAGTTGTTCTAAAGAATTTGATAAAAAATTAGATATATATATATATATATATATATACACACACACACATACATACTAGTTTCGTAACCCGCCCGACGGGCGGGTTTGTTTCAGGTTTTTTCTTTTAAAGTTTAAGTGTGTAACGGTTAGATTTTTATGACAATGTGATCTTTTTAAAAAAAAATTAGACGGTTTGAGTGTATTTTTTGTTCAACTGAAATCTAGATGAATTGTTTACTAATAGGGCGGGTTCGGTTCATAAATCTTTTTTTGAGACAATGTTTGTCGTTTAGTTCCAGTTGTTGCCGTGTTTGTGTAAACATAAAATCTTGATTCGTGTGAGAGATAAGTAATCATTTCTTGAGAAAGCATGGTAAACATATGATTCAATCGGTTTAGAGAGAAAAGAATGATCAAAATTATTCTTCATATACGTACTACCAAAATTTTGTTCATCAAATAAGATACCACGATCAACCACACCCTAATTAGTTAAATACGCTTAACATTTAGTCAACAATATATCTTTTTTTATAAATATACTTCACAAGCTAACCAATCTATAACAATATCCATGGATATAAATATCAAAGAAATGAAAATGTACACTATTTGATATCAAGTTTTAAAGTATAATCGAATGTTATAGAATCACAACTTGAGAAGATAACTTCACGTTCATGTTTGAAAAGGAAACCTCTGATTTTGCACTCATCCGACTGAGCCACGATAATTGAAGGAATCAACCGTTAATCTACAAAGCAATGTATAAAAAAACTTTAGAACAACCATTAATTGAGCAACTAAATTTGTAAAAAGTAATAGACATGATATAATATATATGGAACCGAAGTATTACACTTAATTACCTGTTCGCTAACAATGGGATGCCATTTTCCAATATAATTTGTAACCATTGGGTATCAAAGTTAGTCGAAGCTAAAGTCTAATTGATAGGCGCAGCTTCATGCACAAGGGGTACAGTGGTCACAAGAATTAGACGGTCAACCTGTAGAGATGGATATTGTATCGATAATTGCTACATTTCCTTCAGAAATCCCGGGAAGAGGTAGTTCTAACTGGTACATTATGATTTTTAGTTGACTTCTTTAACAACTTTTTGCTCCCTATGTTCAGGTCCTATTGACATCATCAGATGCGGTTCTTTCTAATCTTACACCTGCCCTTGTTGCGGAGGCAAACATGTTGGGAGAGTGGTTTGCCCGTCGCTACAATCGGACACTTTTTGGTATGTTACCTAGAAGTAGTAGAGGTGAGTCGTCTAGATCTGTTAAGGAGTTTTTCTAATTAGTTTTCATATGTCAACATGATCTATTCTCCTCCTTGATATAAATAGTAAAAATTAAACTTGACACATATTTAAAACAGAAAAGTTAAAAATATACCTGCTAAGAGATATTGGGTGTGATCCTGAAATAGTGGTATTCCTGGTCCCAGGGACCAGAACTGGAAAAAAGGATGAAAAAGTCGATGCATATTAGATTCTCGCAAAGTCCTTTGAAATTGTAAAGAACATAATTATATCCAGATGAAAGATCATGACTCTAGATATTGCAACACGCAAACATCGAAGGCTAAAATCAAATAACGCTAAAGGTAGAAGTCGGTTTTGTCTTATATCAGGATCTTTTCTCGTACATTTAAATCTTACTGCATACCAAAATAACCAATTTAACTGTATATATAATCACAAATCATATTTACCACAAGCGAAAGAATCTGAAACATAAAATAAAAACATATATCGCACCTTTTCCCTCACTATTTTAACCATATCATGAATTGCTAAAACACTCAAATCACTTTTTTAGAAAGTTAACCTTTTATGCATGAATGATCATCAAGCCCAGTCAATAAGTCAAACTTTTAAGTATAATAGACTCGATATTCACCTTCTATAGAGAAACATGACTGAATATCCGAATCTCAAGAAGTACCTGCATATCATCACCAAATTTATCTTATCTTTAAACGTATATGTGATAATAGTTCAAAAACGTGATAGTAAGTTGTATGGTAGCATACTCGCAAGAAATTGCTCCTCTATGTCCAGAGTTGAATTTATCGATGTAACGCACACAACGTTGCTCTAACGGGACAGTGGTACCACCAGGCATGACACATACAACCCTTTTAGGGATATTTCTTCCTCACAACAGAAGCCAATATAACTTCACAAAATGGTGAAAATATAGAAAGTGGGATAAACTACACATATACAGTCATAATGAACATGCCTGATAAAGAGGATTTCTGATGGATAAATTGGGTTAGCTTTGCGTTTATGCTGTTTACATTTTTCAGAAGAGGTGCCGACTAAAAAAAGGATTTCACTTCATCCACAACGTTGTTGTTGTTAATCGCATCCATGGAAACAGCTAGTGAAATACCTATCGTTCAGATGAATGGATCAGCTAATGTGAAGATAAAAGTAGTGCACACACATACTGTGTAGATGACTATATAAACGTGATCTAGACTTGTAAGAAAAACATGCATAGCAATTCTTGCGTACTTGTAAACAGATGGGTAAAACATTCATAGCAATTCATATTTGCCAGATATATTATTAATTCATTCTTGAATTCATGCTAGCTAGGATCATATATACTACAATAGAAATCATAAACTAAGGTCACCATTAGTAAACTACAAACACTATTCTCGTGTCTAAATTACAAAGTTGTCTTCAAATTGATACTGTAACTTCTGAACATAATTAGTATATTAATTTAGTTTTGGTTGTAAGCAGCCAACTGGAATAAAACCACGTTGTGTTTCCACATTGACCTATAATAAGCAAACTAACGAAAATATTCCAAAGCCAAAGTTCATCTATAAACATCCACTGGAATTCCTATTTTCCATTTTACTTCTTCGGGTGGGAGTGGTTTTAAGTTGAAATCTAAAGAGAATTGCTGGTGGGAGTAGTTTTAAGTCATTATACAATGCGATTTAATAATCCTTATCAGCATGATATCTTGTTTGTAATGTAAGAAATTCCTAATTGAGTAACTGAGATAAGACTCACGTCCAAGGCATTGTGAAAATATATATGAATAGGTAACTTAAATAAAAGTAAAAACAATTATGCTCATCAACATTGTTAATTATTTAGCAGCTCGGTACGTACATGAGTATCTCAAAAACAGAAGAGTACACTCGAAGTTTGTCGCATTAAAACTCTATTTTGGGTAACTTTTGACCTGTTTGACTTGTTCACTTTTAAATCTTTTCTTATTTTACTTTACCAGTTCACCTATAAAAAATAAAATAGAGCAATCATTGAAAAATATTGACTAATGAGGAATGAGGGTGCTTACCAAGCTGCTTGAGAATATCAGTAACGGTTGCCTGCAAAACAGACAAAGTATTGCAAAAAAGCATTAATTAACAAACTGCTGAAAAGGAGGGTGTTTGGTAATTCTGAACACATATAATTATACAATATTCTCACCGTACTGAAGTCAACTTCTTTGAGAATCTTACATATAAATTTAGGGGGTGCAGATGTTACTGATGTTGGTATGTGGGTTTTAGGTACAGGGAATGCGCCTATTGCTTGCTTATCTTTAAGAGGCTGCAAGAGGGTAACCGGTAAAGGGATCATGTTTTTGTTACAGAGTGAGGGAAAAATCAACAAAAAATTGTCATATCTTGATCTCGGTCACATGCATAACAGATAATGTTATTGCCACCATCACTTATGTTTGTGCAGGGCTTACAGAACTGTGCATCAAAAACTGTTTTCATGTTACAGATGCATCCGTGAAGGCTTTAGCTTTTAAGGGAAGGTTACGGAGGTTTGATGTGTATAGTAGTTTCAGATCATGAAGCTCCTTTAATTCTAGTGCAGCTTTAAGTTTTCCACAACAGCAGACATTGTTGGCCCGTTGTTCACGAGATTTATGTAAACATTGATATGCAATGTCTACAAATGTTTCGACAAAACTCAGATCAAATTGGTGAAAGATTTTTAATTTGTTTCTGTAATAAGCATGGTTTTTGTATCGACTTTAATACCCCCACCTTACCGAAAGTGAACTGAACCCATTCGACATTCCAACCAAATTTGAACATGTCACCAAACTTACAATAAAATGGGGAATTAGGACATACCTAGTCTTCATCTTGTAATGATTTATGTATTCTTCCCGTAGCCCCGCCGTTCCATGAGCTGCAAGCAAATCGCTACAACAAACATCGTGAGTAAGTTTGAGGAAGGTCATATTACCGGTGCATAGAATAAGATAGATTTAATCCATGTGGGAATTTAAAATATGGGCCAAAAAACTGTGATAACTAACTGTTGTCTATTCATATTCTTCAAAAGATTCAGATTACTCGCATTAACCATGTCTTTAAATTCAGCATCTACATTCAGGGTACCTCACTTTCCTCCATTTTTCCTTTGATCATTGTTGGATTATGTTGTTTGGTGTTTCTGGAAGAAGTGACCACCCACTGATTAAAAGTTCATATTTGATTTGAGAACAAAGAAACACTTGACAAGGGATATATTTTTAATCTAGAATATGTCTATTTAAGTAGACCTGATTCCTTTGGCGCTCTATGCCATTATCGTGCAAGAATGGCCAGGACCAGGAGCATCATAATCTACTCTTGACCTCATTCAATCATAAATCCATGCTTTTATCCTCCCATCAATTTTCGTAGAGAAAATAAACTATAGAAAACAGATACAACTATTTACAATATAAAAAATGTAATATTTTTAATGTTTTCAGCGAAAAGTAAAGAATAAGGAGACTTGCCTGTATTTGTTCTTTATAGTGAGGGCACACAGAATATACAGGAGCCTCATACCCCTCAAACGTATACTGCCTACGCCCAGCTACAGCATCCCATACCTATTACATAGGATTCAAGAGAAGCTATATGAGTGGCCCAAAAATAAACTATTATTCAGCATTAGATTACGTCAAATGCTGAGACGTTAAAAAGGAAGTCAATGATACTATAAGATCCACTTTATTACATGAGCCTTTATTACATATACTTTACTTATTGAACATCATCTCGCACCTGGGCTACTGTAAAAAATAAATTCAATAAAATAGATAGTTTACATAGAGCCGACATACCCTAGCCCATTCAACTGAGAGCTTGCGCCTGTCATATCGAAACGCGGTATTGTCAAGTGCATTAATGGCATCTTCAGCATCACGCTCATCCTCAAAGTAAAAAAAAGCAAATCCTGACATGTAGTTGAATCCATGATCAACCTGGGCGGAACGCTAAATCATCAACCCAGAAAAGATGGGACAAATTGATTAACGTAACAGGCAATAAAATGATTACCTTCAAGTAATGGCGTTGGTGCCAATGTGATAAAGAACTGACTCCCATTTGTATGTGGACCAGCATTAGCCATAACAATGCTATTCACTATAACATCATAATTAAAAAACAAAAAAGAAGAAAACCTAACAATAACAGAACTATAGGAATCATGTCAGTATTACAGGTTAACATGACATAGTATAGGAAGTCGTGTGTGGTTTTTTTCACCTTCAACACACAGCCTTCACCGCTCCAAAAAAATTAAAACGAACATAATGATTTCAGAAAACTCAGTAAAAAAGATGCATGCTCATAATGCAATGGACACTCCCAGGTGTAGAGATTAGCGATGCTGATGATGTTCGAAAGGGTGACAGGTGGAGGTGGTGTAGTGGGTAGTTCCATATTAGGGTTTACAGGTTTAGTTATAGAGGGTGATGACCTATATTTAGGGTTTTGAGAAGATGAATATTGGTTTAAGGTTGTGTGCTGTGGTGTGAGTTTTTGTTAGTTACAGGTTACGTATATAATGAATATCGTATTTTAGAAATATCGTATTTTAGAGAGTATATCTTCATATTATTGAGTATATATTATGTGTGCCATGTCATCATTGAGGTGGCGTCCAGTCACTAATTCATATTTACACACTCATAGTTAGCCTCATATATATGTTATAGATATGTAATATGCATGTATGAATGAACGTATTTACGTATGTATGCATGGACACATGCATATATAGATATAATTGTAATATAAAAATATATTAACTAAATAATGTATATATAATATAATTATATATATATATACATATACATATACATATATATACATATATATACATATACATATATAGGAATGGGATCGTGAGAAAACCTAATCTCGGTGGAAAACCAGAAAACTCAAACAGATGCCCTAAAAATACTAAACAGATGCCCTAACTGTGCGGCAACTCTTCTCGAAAAAATTAGGGCATCTGTTAAGTTTTTTTAGTGCATCTGTTTGGTTTTCTAGGTTTTACACCAAAATATGGTTTTCTAATTTAGAACACATCCCCTAAAATATAATATATATAAATACATATACACACATATAATATATACATATACAAATACATAAATATATATATTACATATACATATATAAATATCTATATATATATTATCTATATAATATAATATATACTATATAATATATATAAAAAATATTATATTATAAAGTATATATATATATACATAATAGTGTCAGGATCAAAGAAAGTTTTTCTTTAAAATAAGAAGGAGAAGAAGTAACTATAACCGCATATCCAGATCACCGACTTAAATTAGATGCATCTCTATAATCTTAGATGCATAATAAAGCAATTCCCCCAATTGAAAAACAAATGTCATTTTTAGCTTTTTAAAAAGATTGCATATACGGTATATTAGATCATTTCATGATTTTTTTCTGTTTTTTTGGTCCTCTACATGTGCCAAAATCCATGAAAATCAATTTCACCCATGTACACATAAATTAACTTTCGAAACTCAAAATGGTGCATCTAGATAATAGAAAATGCATCTTAAAAAAGTCGTGCATCTCAAATGTGTGATTTTTAGTCCCCACCCGTCTTACCACTTCTATTTTCATTTACTTCTCGAACTGATTTACATACTCTCTCTCTCACTATATATAAACTAAATAAATATATATATATATATATATATATATATATATATACATATATACATATATACATATATATATAATTATACATACATATATATAATACATAAACATACAATATATACAAACATATTATAAATATACATACATATATATAATATAAACATACATACATATAAATATATAATAAATAACATACATATATATAATATAACATAATATAAAATAAACTATAAGGATAGTATACGTTTTTTTCAGTCATCTTTTAAAATCCGATTATTCAAGGCCCTAATTAACTGATAAGTGTGAAATAATTAAATTTGGGCGTTTTGTTTCTACTTTTCACCTTTTTAGTCTACTAGTTGTAGAAGTTTGAGCTCGAATATATTAAGCATATAAAAGACCCATATTTTGCATAAAGAAAATAAGCAAAGGTTAAATTAAGTCACGTGATAATAACCATTTACATTGATGAATGAAAGTTTATTTTTCACACCCACAAACATACTTTCACTCCATAACTTTATCTCATCTACTCATGTATCATTCTTCAATCAAAAGTTTTCTTTAATGATGCTTTAGTTTTCGCTAATGAAATTGCTAAACAAAAACGAATGTGAAACGAAAATTTGAAAGAAAAACAAGATATTTGTAGAAATAGAAAATATGATGATGATGTTGACAATGAAACTATAAAAACCGGCGAAGAGACTTTTAAAACGATTACTTCTTATACATTTAGATTAAGTTATTTCATCACTAGAAAGTAAATTTGACCAATTTAAATTGTATAAGGCATCTTCAGTTTACTATTTAGTATTGAAAATTTAAAAATTCCTAGATAATAACAAGCTAACAAGGTAGTTGTTTGAACCTTAAAAGGTCTTTAAGCTGTATTATAACAAATGTTTAGGTATTAACGGTATAGATCTAGTTTTTAAACTTAGAGTTTTTACTTTTTAGAGAAGTTATACATGTGAAAAGTTAGTACACCATTAATATACTTAATCAAATTATAAATATAAACTATTTCCGTAATACTTATATGGCTTATAAAATAATGTTAACCATTTCAGTAACAATTTCTTAGGCAGAAAATAGTATTTCGAAGTCTAATTAAAAGTTATCAACGATCTAAAATGTCACCAAAATCAGATTTATTAGCTCAATTATCAATGGTAAATGAAAAATTATACTATATTGATTTTGAGAAACTAATGAAAGATTTCACATAAAAACTTGAAAAGGTAAATTTTAAATAAACCATTTTTCGGCAGATAACTTCGATAAAAGGGCCTCGTCTTAGGGCTTCGCTTTAGGCATCCGAAGAGGTTGAGCCGCCCCTGGAGTTAATTATATCTTTGAGGGTTGTTGAGGGCGTTTAAACCATACATGTGTTTAAAACGTTAAATAGACACGTCATCAAAATGTGCAAAATGAAACATTTATGAAAGTTCATTGCTATTGTACAACTTTTTAAAAGTACAAGTACCAAAATGAAACACTTATGAAAGTACGTTGCTATTTTACAACTAAAACCCATTATTGTACGATACATCTTGAAATATTGATAGATTTCATATGCTCTGTTGGAGCTAAATTATCACTACCTCGAGTGGAAGTTCGGTTTCTTAAGTACTATAAACAACTTAAGATAAAAAAATAAAATTACTTCAATACCTCATACAGAAGACCCAAAATTACTTCACTACCTTGACCGTCAACCACTGGAACATGGAATTCCCTTAAATCTAGCCCCAAAACTAATATATATGAAACCTTAAAACAAATCGCATTTAGGATAGGATGATCTACTATTGCCAAAGAACCAGATTTATTTCTGCAATGTATATAGAATGGACAATAGCGACACTCTATAAGTTACTAACACATCCCACACCTGACGTGATCTAGCCGAGACAAATCCATGAGACGTTACACCACTTTAATTTAAATAATATAAATATCATAACTTAATCATCCATACTCCTAGATCCTTTGACGCCCTCCAAACAGTATTTCTCACACTCCAAAAGAAGATTCATGTGATATATAAATTAATTTATGTAGCATATGATCTGCACAAATTGGCCAACTATGACCAAGATCTGCTAGTTATATAAAGCTATCAAAATTAGCCTCAACAACCCTAACGTCCAACTTTCAATGTTTTGGACCCTCCCAGTGTCCAGATCCCCAAATTAATTCTGTCAAAAACCCATTCAGATGCATTCATTTGAATTTCAGGAAACATAAATGCATTTGTATCTTTACGATTAAAAACCAGACTAATCATATATAGTAAGTAGCCTAATTGCTTGACAATGCTATTTACTACTTTCATAAGCACATAAAAGGAAGTTAAATGATAAATTTCACAATTAGCCTTGAGTAACAGTCATCAATAACCAATGGCAAATAACCTCTTCATAAGCATGTAATCTCAATAAAAATATAAACCATGGGTTAGTTTCTGCAGTAGCATTTACATGACCTTGCATAAGTGCATATGCATGCTAAGTTAAGCAAATGTTAATACCTTTGTGCTACTTTGGACATAAATGCAATTAGTTCTCTCTAGGAACCTTATATATAGCTAATTGTGCGATAAATCGAAAAGCATTAGCTGCCAATCCTTCAGTTTCTTTATAATCTTTAACGGAGTATTAACTTATAAATGCATGAAAAATCTATCTTAACCAATAGGCATACCACCTGATATCGAAACAGGTAAACGCAACATTATGAGTTATAATCGAAGCCTCACCAGGCCAACAACCAATCAAATCAAAGTAAAATCTATTCGTAATAATGTAAGATACCTAACCAACAATAGTGGTTCATTCATTATTCATATATAAAATAATTAAGTAATTCTCATACCTACAAATAAGAAAAAGAAAACCTTGAGATTTGTTTACTTTTATTGATTGAGCAACTGCAGATAGCTGTGATGAATTCGATGGACTAAAAAACTTGGCGAATATATATAAGCATTAGAAATATACTTTTGGCGCCTTACACCTTTTGACCCATTACCTTATAAGCTATTCTTGTACCTATTTATATAGTTAGTTCGTGTACCTATTCATATAGTTAAAACAAAACCCAAATCGATCGAATCATACATAAATGGATTAAAATCCCACCTCTGCTTGATATGCTAACAAAAAAGAACACATAATTATAGTTTTGATAGCAAATAACATTTATATATTTGAATAGTTTAAGGGCGTGTGAGTAAAAAAAACAACACTGGGTGCATCTGCATCAATATTCATTAACAATCATAAATTGTACGTTAAAATCAAATCATACGAAGAAATGCATAGCATTTTATGCAAACCAAAATGGACATAGACGTATTTGGATACTTTACGCTCCAAACAAATGTAAAGAACAGGGGACATATACCAGCCTCACATTAAGTGGCATTCAGATTCCATAATCACACATGAAAAACACACTGAAATAAACTTTATAAGGTAAATGTATTGACAAAAGAAACTTACAGCGACAATAAGTCGTGCACTTTCCCACTCACATGTCAACATTCTTCCCAATAATGCATCCCACTTTGTATCTCATTTGGAGGAACTACAACCTGAGAGAAAAGAATGCAACCTATTTAATCAACATACATCATAAACTATGAGAGTAAAACATAAAAATTAGGAAGAAGAAAAAGTAGCCTCGTACATACCAGGCATGTCGAATTGTCTACGTATTGGCTAAAATAGAAACAGTGATGTCTTCTCCTTTTTCTGCATATGCATTAGAAATAGATCAAAGAGTTGTATCCAAACCTACATGTCTGTCTATTTAATAATATATAATGGACGTGGAAAGATATGCAGGTTAGGTATTGAGTCAAAATAGGATCAGGTTAAATGGGTCAAGTCAGGTTGGGTTGATCCTTCATAAAATTGTCCTAAAGTTTTTATACGTAGATAATTTGTTAGATTATGATACGAACAAAACACTTTTATGATAACTAACTAAACGCTTGAGTATAGGTGATTTAAGGGTTTTATTAAAATGGTATATACGTATCGATGACTTTAGCCAGCTAACTGTATTCTTCAAGTGACGACGATAACTTGCCCACAGTACAGAGCACCACTATTGGTTAACCGAACCTATCAGACATTAATCGAAAATTTTCTACCCAAATAAAGAAAGACCAAATAACAACCCTCAATCCCCATGAACTCCAAATGAGGTTTGAGTCCATGAGGGTTAAAAAGTAAATTAATAAATCAGTTAAACCCTAAATCAAACCCTAATTTTTTCCCAAACCGAAACAAAATTTACAAAAAAGTACAAACCTTTTAAAATATAAACACATGATTAGTTAAGCTATAAAGAGTAAAACCTTTTAAAATACAAACCTTTCTGCAAATTTGTAGATGAGGGCTAAGAGAAACCTGCCCCGAAGTCACTATGGCGATCAAAAGGATCAAGTGACTGGACGGACCCTGAAATAGTTAAGAGACATAGAAAACATCAAGCTTTAAAGATTGAAGACATCAAAAACATAAAGACATCAAGAACAAGAAGAAATCAAGAACACAAAGATTAATAGATTAGGGGGAATATGTTGGAAAACATAATCCATTAATCTTTGTTAAGGGCTGCAATTTTTATGGTTTGGGCCGCAGAACAGACCCGAAACCCAAGTTGGATAGCAGTTATATATGGTTAGTTATAGGGTTTAGAAAAGACATGTTGTTTACTTTTATTAAACGGTGTATACCTTCACAAAACACACCGATTTCACTTTGTATATATAGATAGGATCTCTGTAAATCACATTAACCCTTTTCACTTTATATATCAGATTTTATTAAGGGTTCAAACCCATCTTCTTCGTGCTTTTTATCCTTGAATATATGATGTTGTCATGATGCTTGTTTGATCATCATACGATCCTGGAAATCATTGAAGACCCGTGCATATCGATTTATATATGTTTCTACAAATGTTGCTGCTTTTAACGTCACCATGGACTGTATTTTGGTCTTCTTCGAAAGAGTGAATGTGATTTAGCCCTTTTGCAGCCCCAATAGAGATTTCGAGTCGGAGTCCCCATGTAAGAGTTGACTTATGTAGGTGCTTATCTAGACTTCCGTTGATTGCATGATCCATAATAATGATTTTTTCATTCCCTTCTTCACAAAAGCCTCAAAGGGTGATGATGTTCTCATGGACATAACGAGAAAGCTTTACCACCTCTTTTAAGAATGCACCTTCTCCATAAGAACGCGCCCTATTAAACC
>BQNB010030258.1:0-55030 GCA_026074375.1 Tanacetum coccineum
TTACGCGGTAATCGTTTTTATGTGACAATAAAAGATCAAAAGTCAAAAAGTCAAGTCGGACCCGAAAAGTCAAAGGGTAAGATATTCATTTAAAATTTTGAAAATTGCCCGTTGTCACAGTTGTGCTCAAATACTTTGGATGAAATCACAATTAACTGACTATGGCCTTGTGTCAACAAAATACCTCTGTACTGCGATAACAAAAGTGCCATTGCCTTATGCTGTAACAACGTCCAACACTCAAGATCAAAGCATATCGACATCAGATACCATTTCATAAAGGAGCAAGTGGAAAATGGGGTGGTTGAACTATACTTCGTCAGAACAGAATATCAGCTGGCAGATATCTTTACCAAGGCATTGGGACGAGAAAGACTTGAATTTCTTATCAACAAGCTTGGAATGAGAAGTATGTCTCCTGAAACGCTGAAAAGGCTGACATAAGAAGAAGAAGAGTGATGGAGGCACATCTTCTTGTATCCTATGTAAATATATGAAATCATAAAAACAAAAAAAGATTTTCCATTTTTTTAGAATAGATTTTTTATGAAAAAGAAAATAGAAAAATATAAAACCCATAAAAAGAAAATACAAAATTAAAAAAATCAGAAAATACAAAAATATGCTTTTCATGACATGTCTTCTGAAAATCGATAATATTTACGGCTTTAGAAATGTCATTCAATAATGATACGAAGCTGTAAATAAAGTTCGAGCAAAAGTTCAAATGTTTTCAAAACATGTCATTTGGCTTGTAGTTATTTCAGACTGCAACCCGTTCTTCATCTTAAAGACAAGTATTTCGTCAAAACGAAAACTTGACCTCTCAACGGAAATTCATTTTCTTGGGCATGATCTACTTTATGATCATGCAAAGGCTTGTGTATACTTTGCTACACAGCCCGTGCTTTTTATCAAATAAGTGTACGTGTCAGTGCATTTATTCGTGAAAAATAAGAGAAATCTTATTTTTGGTATAAAAGGTGTTGTATTTCAAAACATATCACTCATCTCAGTTTCTGATCAAGAAAACATTTTCAAATAATTTTCTATCACTCAATCAATGTCTACAGCTCTTTAAATAGAAAACGAGACATTATTTGAGAGGAAGAAATATTCAAATTCTTTCAAAATAATCTTTCAAAAGTCATTTCGGAATTAAAGGAAAAGTTTTTAACAATAACGGATTTAAAGGGGATTTAATGTATTTGTTAACTCAAATGGTCTTAAGATGTTATTTGTTTCAACTTTAAGGATTAATAGTGTCATTTCTAAGAATTAATTAGACTTAGTGATAAGTTTAAATAAGAATAGGAAGATATAAAAAGAACAAGGACCATTCTTGCCATATCATGAAACCTAACTGGTTATATATTACTTGTACACATTTCGCGCTCACACACACACAAATATAACAAAGACAAACACACCCTTATTCTCTCTACATAAATCGCACGATTCATATCAAAAATCTCAAGTCGTTTCTAAGCATCAAGGTACACTCTAACATGTTTACTATCCATTAACCATTACTCGTTCAAAAGGAATTAGCCTAAAACACCTTCATTTAGTCAAATGATCTTAAAATCGAATTAGGGATCATAAAATTAAAAGTGGGTGTTAGTCCAAATTAGGTTGGGGGTTTTGCTTGTTAGGGTGCCTAGATCACTCGCTTGAAACATTTCTCAATGATTTTAACTCGTTTGTGAAATATGTCAATTTTATTTATATGAATGGTGCGAAATATGCACGTGTGCTTGAATGCTTATAAGTTTTGTGTTAAATGTGTTTGTAAACTGTGTTGGGATCTTAAGAATGCTAGACTTGTTCCCTAAATGCCATGAACATCAATTGATAGGTGTTTTCCCTTAGGTTTGTGCTCGAAAATGAATAAAAGGACTCGATTGTTGCTTAAAATTGATGGAAATGAATTCTGCTATGTCCTTAAAAGATCTATGGTTGATTATGAATAGAATTTGATTGAGTAAGATTGTTAGAATTAAATTTAAAGTCTTATGAATCATGTGCAAATGTTATTGCATAAATCGTGCGGAATATGTTACTGCATAAATCGTGCGGAATATGTTTTGAATTATTTTGTGCGGAATATGTTCTAACATAAACCGTGCGAAATATTTTCTAACATAAACCGTGCGAAATATGTTCTAACACAAACTGTGCGAAATATGTTCTAACATAAACTGTGCGAAATATGTAATTACATAAAACATGCGAAACATGACAGGTGTAACAAATCATGCGAAACATTACAGTTTTGATTAAGCAGTTTTGCCTGTCGCGAGGGAGGTTTGATCTTTTTTTTTGTGCGGGAGAGAAAATTACATTAAGAAGTCTATAGTATGAGGCGAGGTGGGGGACAGCATCATAATTTATACGAAGATTGGTAGCTTATCGGGACTCTAGGCAGTTAGTGTTATTCCGTTTTTAACTAATGCAATTTATAGTATTCTTTCGGGTGTTATGTAGGGGAGAGGCCAGCTAGTTCTGTTACGTCGATGCACTACTGGGAACGCGTTAAGTGGGGTGCTATGGTATTGTTTGTACTTACATGTGCGAGTAATACAATTTGTCTCGGGGTCATGGTGGGGTGAGGGAGATCCTGGGGAGGGGTTTGGGGGTGGGGTGGTCTAGGTTTCTGGGGGCGGTGGTTTATGCGCCTTGGGGGTCGTGCGTAACACCGTCACCTGCGGCGAGTTGTATAACTTGGTGTGGGCGTCGTGTGGGGTGGGGGGGGGAGCGTGGTGGGGAGGGGGGGGGGGGGGGGGGGGGAAGGTCCTGAGGGTGGGAGGGCTGGGGGCGTGGGGGGGGGGGATTTTGGTGGGCACGGGTTATATATAAGTGTTTTGTTTGTGGTTTGTTGTGGTAATTGTTGTTAGCTTGTTTTATGTTTCTTTGGTTGTTAAACTTTTGGTTTGTAACAATTCAATCGCGGAAAAACTATACAGATTCTTGAATGAAAAGAAAAAAAAAAAAAAAAGAAAAAAGAAGGCAAACATTTAAGAAAAATATAAAAGCGGAAACTTTAATGAAATAATAAAGTAAACGTAAAGAAAAGATAACTTTATGAATAGTCATAGTAAACATAATATTGCCCCCCACCTCATAAAATATAATTTTCTCATAATAATTTATGTTTAGCTATTGGTTTGGAAACATCCCGCTTTCACCCTTCTGCTTTTTGTTTTATTACTGATAAAAACTTATGTCCTTGATTGACTCGGTGGTGTATCTCTGGATCTGATTGAATAGATGGGTTGGGATGGTTGGCCGCTGGTCTTTATCCATGGATTGGTGTTTTCTTGTCGTTGGTTTGACGGGGACCCTTTAGGCTTCCTAGGTTTTTTTGACCTTTTTTATATTGGTGTAGTATAAAAATTTTGGACCTTTCAATCTTTAGTCAGGTAATTGTAGATGTAGACTAGTATTGACATGACCATTATTACCATAAAATACCATAGTTTTTGGACCTTATTCATTAGTTTGTTGTGATAAATGGGCCATTAATTGCATGTTATGATGATGAAACCTAAACACAAATATTCATCTCCAAGGATAATTAAACCTACGTTTGTTTTTGTTATAATATCTGTTTGTGTGTATATATAAAACTAATATTGGATAATTCTTAAGAAGAACTCATGCAACATGAGGCAATCCATATTAAACAAATGTTGCTCGTGTTGAAGGAACCTGATTGAAAGGGTGGCATTGGTTCCCAAAACCAAAGAGAAGTCACATAGCAGAACGACAGGATGGTCGAGATCAGTTCCTACACAAAACATTAAGGAAGATTGATCCCCTTATGACTCCCCAAGGAAGGGAACCCGCAACCTTACACTTACCAAGTTTCCTTGACGTTTATTCATGAACTATCTTCCCTTCTACAACGGCCTTACCTTGCTCTCTGCTGACTGTGGCCAGAAAGATATTCTTACATGCATAGCATAGCAACAACAGCAATAGCAGCAATTTTGGCACCACAGTTTTCCAAGGTCAAGGCACCACTAGTACTAACATTCTAGAGGAGTTCTAAGATGTGCTAACAAGAAGTGTTCTGTAGTTGATGTTGAGGATTGTTACGTCATGGCCTCCATAAATATTTTCCCAAGAGTTCCAGGATAAAAGTTCAGGTGTACCTCCTTCTGTAGAGGAAACTACTCTCACCTATTCTCATTGGACCTCAGCTACAAGGGTTAAGTTACTGACTTATCTGCCAATAAATGTTCATTTAATATCATATGCATCCAACCTTGGAGAACCCTTGCATCTCCATCATCAACAAAGCCTTTCTGAGGAGTACAAATACTGTATCTAATGACAGACTTCGTTCAATCTAGAGTTGAGTTGCTTATAATATGTGGCCATGTTCAACAAGAAAGCACGTCATCGACTTTGCTGAAGTTGATTCGGGGAAGAACTTCTCATATCAGGATTGACAATATGCATGTTGAAGTAATGAATACGTGGTACATCATTCATTATCCTATTATTCACCTAGAAAATCTTCATCAACCCATTTTACATCCTTTTCAAAATTCTGTTCCAAAAGCACTACCCTCTAGTTTCTTTACATTAAAGGGTTGGATGTTGTGTTCGGGCTCCGATTGGAAGCTACTTAGAGCTTTTGTGTTTTTCTTTTTTTTTCTTGTTAGAATCTGGTTGTTTGTTAGAATTGAAAAAGACGTTTTCAGTATATGAAAAAAAAAAGAAAAAAGAATAAAAAAAATGAGACTAAAGAGAAGAGCATAAATTCCAGACGCAATGCTAATCGATAATATCAAAGCAGATTGAGTCCCTATCAGATGTTTTCATAACAATACTCCACTGGCTTTCTTGATAACTTTGAAAGGGGGGAAACCAGGGGTAAGGTCTTGTGTTTTAAGCGGTGTTTAGTCTTTCAAGGCAAAGAAGGCAAATGCTTTGTCTCTCGAAGCCTGGTTCTGCATGTGTTGAAGTGTATGTTGCATGGAACTCTGAAATGACCTTGCTTTAGGAAAACGAATTACTAGCAGTTTTATATTGAACGTTTAAGAAGAGGTAATGTATTAAGAAGGAAAGTCATAAATCTCTGCCGGAGGACTCCAGGAAGAGAGGACAACTTTCCATTTCAGAAGGAACCATATGTCTCTTTGGATGATCTAGTACGTCAGGAAAATCTTATGTCCCTTAACTGAGGCTACAGAAGTGGGATTGCAATACGTGAAGCAACAAGGCAAAAAAGGTCCTTGCTATTCATGAATTGATTGTGACTAGATCGGCTCCGAGACATGCTAGAGAAGACCCACATCGTGGTTGGTATTGCCTTTTCAGTGATACTTCTTATTAGCCGTGACAAGAAGAGGGATGTTCTACTCCTTGATCCGTCTCTGAAGCTTTCACTTAAAGGTGTGTTTCAACACTCTAACTCTGATAACAACTAGCTGCTGACCTTGACACGTTGCAAGCACTCAAAGCCAGAGCAGGAGAACAGAAAGTCCAAAGTCCACAAGAAGTTTGTCTAGAAGTCAGCCATATTGTTTAGTGGTTTTTTTTCAAGTGAAGGAACTGGGTACTAAACTAGGGGGTTCCCGATATGTAATTGATTAGTCAACAGTCATTTCTCATTACCTTAAGGATGGATACTGGTGCATAAACCAGGGATTCCCGATGTATCATTGAGGAAAAAAGTACTTCTGAAGCCCTAAAAACTATTGTATTACTTGATTTGGGATAAGGAAAAACAAAACTCTGAAGAAGGAAAATGTTGATTGAACGAGATTGATTGGTATAATATTCTGATGAAGAGGAAGAAAAAGAGAAGAAAAGATGATGATGAGGATGTGATGATGACAAAACCAGTATCGTATTAAAGAGATTGCGCGATGAGGAGGAAACTGATGATAATGAATTTGTGTGCGGAGGTCGAGGTTGCATGAATATCGTGCGAGGAGACTATGTGGACAAGGAGATATAAAGGATGCTGAAGTTGCAGAATTTTCGGGGAACAGTGATGAAAGAATAAGAGTATTATAATTTACGTATAAGGCAAGGCTGATGCTGATAAAGACAAAAGAAGTTAAGGGATGATAACATGGGAAAGTGAACTTCCTCCATCAAGCTCCAGCTTATCTGTATCTTCAGGTTTCGGTAATCAATTTCTTAACCTTTCTTCTGATAAATCTACAGTTAGAAATCTAAAGGATATTGCAGATGCTGAGATTAACTCTTTATTGGACATATCAAATCCAAAAGACTGTTACAATTATTCCAGTCTCACTAATATCCTCACGTGTCCCTTTGACAGCGTGATTTCTAATCCCGAATGTTCTTCTCACCTCTATTTTATCTAGGAAAATTCCTCAGTAAAGTAAGTAACTTTGACCAATAAATCCTCCTCCACCCCTCACTAGGTCTCCACTATTCCATTTGTACCTCAAACATAACAACATTACACCAATCCCTTTACACACCTCCAATCTCAACTGTAAAAGCTCCTGCTGTTACAACGATCTGTTGCCCACTCCCTACTTATCATTCAATGAGTTTCTTTCTTTTGAGAAAGGTGTTCAAGTGCTCAAATGAGGCTGACCTACTACAAACACATCTTGGTTCACTTAGATCTTGATCAATACCCGTCAGTTGTAAATGCATATCTTAGATCCAGTTGGGAGATGCATTCACAAGGTGACTCTTCAGAAGAAAAATACTAAAGAATCTTTTATACAGGAATATACTTCATCAAGTTTAATTACAAGGATGTTCATTGAAGAGTCAATACACGCAAAGGTATTAATCAATGGTCAGAATCTATTGCAAACGTTTATACCAAAGCTACATATCTGACTTCGCTACGCCAGTGAAGTGAGAGTAGTGATTCAAAGCAATGTAAATAAAGCACTTGAGAAGACTCTAACAGTAGTTGCTCAATCTTCCTCTCAAGCTCAATCTTCTCTCAAGGCAGCATAGTCATTATCTGAATTTGAGATAAGTGATTCTCTTTGAAGATGGAACAAATTGTGCTCCTTATCTGAAATGTGATAAGCATCAAGCCTTATTTGATGTTTTATTCAATTCATTGTGCCTTGATGATGTTATTACACGTTATAGTTAGTCCAGCGGATCCAGAGAAAATTCTAGAAAAAGAGATCATGTGTGATGTACAAAAGATGAAGCCCCTTCTTGCTGGACCAACCGGTAAGAAAAACTAAGATGGAGAATGAACCAAAGAGTCAGAGTCTATACAATGAAACGAAGAATCTGCCCCCACTAAGGAAACCTCCAAAGGTAATGCTCAACTAAAGGTTCAATCTTAAATAAGTTTGTGCATGCAAAAGAGTCAGTGTTGAACCTACTGAAGAGGTAATTATGAACGCTTCAAATGATGATGTGGTTAATAATGCTGATCAACCACAAAATGAACCTGCACCTAAACATAGCTGGTTCACACAACCTCCAAGGCCACCTACTCCGGATCCAGAATAGAACAAAGGAAAAGCAGTTGATGAACTCATGGCTACTCCTATTGATTTCTCCAAGTTTGCGATGAATCGTCTAAAGATAGACAAGTCACAAAAGCACACTTATGGTACCGTCTACATCTTCTGAGGGCACATGTCAGAGTAGCATTGAGCTGGAGTACAACATGGTAGAATGATACATAAGGTTGTTGTCGACCAACTTGACTGGTGGAACAATCATGAAGGAGATCCTGATCGTCCCTTTGACATGAGTAACCTCTTCTTTATAAAGGTCGCTCCAGGTCGACTCTCCACTAACACTACCTTCATAGATTTCTTCAAAAACGACCTTATATATCCGAATTCAAGATCCAAAGAAGAATAAGTAGTATACATTAATTACAAAGACAAGGTTGTAAGATCAGTTGTGGTGTATAGATGACATGTTCCCGAGTTTATGGTCCTGTTTTAAACAAAGATGGTTATGACAAGGATGGCTGTAACGGAGGAATTAAGCATTGGGGACCAAAAGCATCAACTATTCTATAAAATTCACCTAACAGATTCTCTAGCATGATGTCTACTCCATCTGAGATTCTGAGTTGAAAAGTGTGAAGGTCTAACAAATTGCACGGGTTTATGGTTTCTTGTAGGAATCTTGTAGGGAGAGGAGAAGAGCTGATCAACAATTATAAAGTTTAATGAAGGGTGACTTCGTTAATATACACTTGAATGACATTGAGGACATGCTTCTTCTTGTTGTTCAACATAAGTTATTCCAACTCGACAGAAGTGATATTGTTGATTTGGAGTGGCTCTGCGTATGTTCACCAGAAGTCTCACCAGCAAAAGAAGAGTCGAGGATGTTCAGCTTGGTGTAGAAAATTAACAAAAGAAGCTCAATATCACCAAATCCCAGAAAGAATTTCTTGGGATTTCTGTCAAGGAACTGTAGACGCCATCATTTAATCTAACAGGAGTTGTCTATGAAGACTTAAACAAGCAAAAGAGAGTTATGTGGGCTGATGAGCTCTACAAGTTATCGGACGGGACACTCAAGTTAGTTCAAGACGAGCTTCATCACAGAATACTCAATTTTCGCTTAGGATACAACAAAGAGATGTCTAGGAGAAAATGGTCAGCTACAGACAAGAGGAGGTCAGAGCTCATGGTTGAACTCATTGACAAGCATATGTGAGAAAGGCGGATCATAAGGAATTTGGAAAGATTGGTTAGTGCTAGGGAACTGGAGATGGACTACAGGTTGATACAGAGGACTGTATGACTTTGTCATACTTAGTCTCCTTTCATATCAGGTCTAATCTCATTATCTATCTTGTGAATATATGTAAAAAAAAAAAAAATATGTAGTTTGTAGATTGTAATATAGGTAATTTATTGTTCTGTGTACGAATTTTCATGGAAATATTCATAAAATTCAAACGTTTTTAAATTACGTACTCAACACTATATTAATACCCTTATATTAAGAGGCAGTATTAAAATATTATAATAAGGCTGACCTTGTCATTAATCGGAACATTTTTTTCCCTAAATAGTTTTTAAATATATTTAAATTAATAGATATCCAAAATATCAAGGGATTTGACATTTTTTATAAGGGGAGAAAATTTGATTAAAATATAAGGCTAATGATTTGATCTAATGACTCTAGTGCATCTTCTTCCTCGTATGTGCAAAACACTTTCGTATACCGATGCACATATGCAGGGGGCAATTTTGAAAAAGAAAACATTAAGGTACAAAAGTTTTGATTTATCAATACCTTGGTTGAGTTTTAAATGGTTTTAAGGCAATGAGAACAATACCCAAAGACCGACCATGTAATTAATTTTATGGAGTTATAAGGTGGTTAAGGTTAGGTATTCGTTCCCATGATCCAGCCAGAACCGGAGGGATCTACCCAGGGACATTCCATTAGCTAGAATAGAAGTCCTTAGGTATAATACAAAAGGAGTAAAAATGTGAAAGGGAATAATGCAGACTAAGACAGAGCTAACACTAAAACAAACCGAACAAGGTGTTAGTGATGAAGTCTTGGTAAGCATTGAAGAGGTTGAAGAATGAAAAAGAAATGTAAAGATAAAGGGTGAAAAGAAATAAGCCCTCCTTACACTTAGGTAGAAATTGGGTCAATACATATATTCTATCAGAAACACTAAGCTGTTGTCTAGTATTGAAGATAGTTATCATGGACCCAGTGATGCAATGCACAACCCTCCCTAGCCACTCAAGGTCTCTCAAAAGACTCTTTTTTATTCTTAGGAGATTAACATATTTCTATCGAATTTCTCTCCTCCGAGTTAATTGGTTCTGAAAGGTGGATAATCTGGATCCAGCCTTTGATTACTAAAACCAAAATGCACTATCGAGTTTAGAGCCAAAAAAGAGATCATCGATACATCTCATTAGGACACTATTCCAATATATTTGTTTTTTCATACACTGTGAAAACAAGTAATATCTTAAGAGTCCTACGCATTATCCTTGTGATATTGCCAGAACATCAGAGTGATACTTAAGTATTCACAGTGACGATGGAAATCCTTCTAGAGCCAACATCAAACAAGCTCTGCGGTAGGTGACTTGTGAGATCCTACATGGATCAAACTTGTGATACTGGATATCGATTTGGTCCAGCTTATGAATTGATAAATGAATTTTGAAAAAGATAAAACTTTTGGTGTGTTATAAAACCCTTTTGCAACTTAACACACCAACTAATTTTCCTAAATCAATTTTCATCATTATGTCCATGGGAAGCCTCACAAGGGTATCTGGACATAGGAAAGCTAAACACGAATTGACGACTCAATCGGAAATATAGTAACTTACCTATTCACTCTTACTGTGTTGCCTGCTTTGAGATGCTCTAGTAATGAGAACGGTTAGTGCAATTGTGAAACCCTGTCAAGGAGATTCTCTTGAATTCTACCTGATCACAAGTAGTATTTATACTGATTAACGTGGAACCGTGGTTATTGCAACCGTATTCGACGAAGTGACAAAGACACTTTTATCCATATATGTTGTTTATCACTAACCCATTCATGCAGGTTTCCCGATGACGATAGCAGTCAACCGATGACGAGTCAAATTCATAGCCACATGCTCATACCCGTTCGGCATATGTAAAGATACTATGAAAGCTCAAGTACATATTTCAAAAGACTTTCGCTACTCTGATATTGCACATCTTCCTTGAAGTGGCGAAGTGTTTAAGTTAAAGAATTTCAAGAAAGATGACTTATACAAGCTTACAAGTTATATGAAAGGTCATGAGCTGTCGGGTACAAAGTCAAAGATCACAAGAAGCAAAGATCACAAGTTGATTCGAAAAAATAGCAATGTATGGCTGATGATCTCAAGAAGCTCATGATCACATACAAGTCAAGCTGAAGAAATAAGCTTAAGCCTAAAGTCAAAAGATCACTGCACAATTCACAAGATAAAGATAAAGACATAGATTCAAGACTGCGAGCAAGACGAAAGATCTACAAAGTAGTCTAAGCTTAAGTTTTTGTAAAATGGAGTGACCTCCCTTAGGGGGAGATTGTTAAAGTACGAAAAGTTAGGTCACTCCTAAATATGTTATATGTAGCTCTGTAGGTCAATCGTTGGTTAAATGTAAGGTAATCGGGCCAAATCCATGGGATAACTAGCCCATATCTGGCCCTTGTAAGACATAAATACCCTCTCCCTCCATGGAGAGGGTGTTGGGTCATTTCAAAATCTAATATTATCTCTTTTATTTTCTCTCTCTAGAAGTGTCCAACCACTCTCTCTCTCTCTCTAGATTTCTTTCTTCATTTTTGTAGACTGTTGTGTGACTTGATATTTCTACAGACCTTTTTGATAGTAACTTTTAGTACTTACGCCTAGCGGTGGAGGTTTGATCCTTTAGCAAGCCTATGTTAATTTGTATGCTATGATAGGTAATGAATGTTAAATTTTCCGTTTCCCATATTGTTATAATTCATTATATACCTGAGAGAATGAGAATCATAACATTATTGTAGCGCTGCTAAGTGTATATTTCTGTGCGTCTAGTTTACAAGGTCTTATTGGTTGTACATGAATGCTTCTATAGGAGTAAGTTTAATGCCCTCGTTATTGCTATTGTTCTAGTGATTAGAAAAGCTCATTTGCTTAGGGACAAGCAAATCCCAAGTGTAGGGGTATTTGATGAGGGTTATTATTTTATTATACTTTTTTCGAGGGTAATTAATCCTTTTAATCTTGACAAAAAATGCTTAAAATGTGCGCTTAATCGTTTCTTTTTGCATTTTTAGGACTTTGAAGACATTTGGAGGAAATACACGTGACTTGGGCTCTATTTTGGAAGAAACGAGACAAGAGTACAACTTTACATAAAAGAAGGCTTGAAGAATTACTCACAGAAGGTGGAGACGGCGTCAAGAATACTTGCGACGCCGTCTGGATTATTAAGCGACCGCGTCAGAGAAATTGTGGACGAAGTATGATTGTAGGCCGAATAAAGTTCCCCTAACCTAATCTTACCACCGCCCCAACCCTCCCGCGCTACCAAAAAAATCAACCCTAAAGATTCACGGCACGACGGAGTTAGGATTAATTGCTGACGCCGTCGTGGATCGTTTTTCTTATTAATACAATATTCTATTTTAGGTTTTATTAATGCATATATTAGGAATGGATTTTTAGGTAGAGAACGATTTGTAGTGGCTTTAGGAGTATTTTAGTGTAAAAAACATATAAGGTTTTCCCAACCCTATTGTACCTTCCCCAATCGTTGTCTTCAATATAGTTGAAGTTCTTTTATCCTTTTAATCTTTTAACATGTCTTATTGTTTGGTTGGTTATTGTGCTTTACTTATCTTTAACATGCTAGGCTAGATCTCATTAGTGTTTGCTTATGATTTGTGAATTGGTATGTAGATCCTAATAATATTTCTTCTTGATTGATGTGTGTGCATGTTTAGACTCTAGAACCCTAGTTACTTAAGTGTATCGAAGATCTAGAGTGACATGATTGTGTAGAAAGGATTCCACCGGTAATAGTCTTATACTACTCTTACCATAATTTGGATGTCACCTTAGTTTTTTAATGCACGTCTATCTCCCTAGGGACCTTGTACTGTCTTCATACTAATTTACTTGTGCGTTTCCCTAGCAAGTTATCACGTAGACGGCGTTTTCGTGTAATTCGTCTCGCTTCTCGAAATACCTTCTCACAGACATTTCTCAAAGTGTGACAAGGGCAATAGAGTTAGGAGAAGCATACTAAGGATCATGCATGATTAAGTAAACACTTCTCTTTTATCATACGAATTCCCCACATTAGATTTAGTTTAATTATTAGATAATTAGTTTAAACCAAACCCCCCTTTAAACCCGAGATTTAAATTGCTTTTATAAAATACAAAAATATTCTTCTTTTAACCCGTAGACCTTAGTTACATCTAGTTTGAACCTTTACACGATATTCCCTAGAGAACGATAACAAACCCCGTGTCTTGTCTATACTACACTACAACGGTTAGGTACACTACCTAGAAATTTGTAAAACTTAGTGAAGTTTTACCACCTCATCACATAAGTTTATCACATGTTTATATGAAAATATTTACATTTTGGTTATGACACAACGACTCGTGATAAGTATTTATCCTCATTCTCTTTAAAGTGAAGCTATCCGGAAAATTATCATTTTTACAACAAACGTTTATAGCACGTTTTAAAGTCACTCTTTTTAGTGGGTGTTTCTTGATGCTTATTCATTCTGCTTTAGCATAAAAATAATTTATATGCTGCTTAGAAATAAATGTTTTTGAAGCTAGTATTTGAATTTGCTGATTTGTAAACAATGTAATAATATCTGTAAAACTAACAACTCTTGTAGAAATTTTCAATTAAATTTATTTATAGAAAAATAATAGTTACGATGAGTGCAAAAGTTCATTTAAACTAGATGACAATCAAAAAATACAAAATAAGCACATTTTTACCTACTTATGAAAAACGTATTTATGCTTCCGAAAAAAATGTTTAGGGTGAGTAACTTATTATTAAGATACAAATATTCAATGCATGTCATAATGTCTCTCATATGTAGCCCTTAGTGCTACTTTTAGCATTTTTTGTGAGAAAAAAACAAATAAACGAAAAAAGCAATCCTAGTTGCGAAACATTTGACGAAAATCACTAGCCGTTTCATTTGTTCCGAGCGTAGATACATTATAGAAAATGATAACAATAGCCTTAGAGGTTGTTATTAACAACGAACTTTTCAACATATTTGCTAATATTAAGACAAAGATACCAATCAATGTCTAACATAAACGTCGCGAAATATGTTCTAACACAAACTGTGCGAAATATGTTCTAACATAAACTGTGCGAAATATGTAATTACATAAAACATGCGAAACATGACAGGTGTAACAAATCATGCGAAACATTACAGTTTTATGAAAAGAAACTTTGCCCAAATTTTTCAAAATTTGTATGAAACATGTTTGCTTTGTTATCTTGCAACATATGTCATGATTGACTCTGTGTGATCTCTGATTGAATGTTTGACTTAGGTTGACTTTGATTTGTCAATTGACTTAGTCAGTAGACATTGACCATAAACCATAGTTGACCTTATTCAATTAGTGTGATAAATTGGACATACATGCATGAAACCTAAACACAATATTCATCTAAATCAATCACATCTTCAAGGATAATTAATCAAGTTAGTAGTATATATCTGTTGTGTATATAAACTATATTGGATAATTCTTAAGAAGAATCATGAATCAAGAGGCAATTCAACAAGCTGCTCGTGAAGAGGCATTGGTTCCCAAAGCAGACAGAGTCAAGATCAGTTCCACAAACATAAGAATTGATCCCACTATGACTCCAAAGGAAGGGACTTACCAAGTCATCCTTGACGTTATCAAGAACACTTCCTTCTACAAGGCCTTCCTTGCCTCTGCTGATGTGCCAGAAATCTACATGCAGCAATTTTGGCACACAGTTTCCAAGGTCAAGGAGTCTACATTCTAGGAGTTTAAGCTGGCTAACAAGAAGTGTCTAGTTGATGTTGAGGTGTTCCGCCAGGCTCTAAATATTTGCCCAAGAGTTCCAGGAAAAAAGTTCAGTGTACCTCCATCTGAAGAGGAACTACTCACCTTTCTCATTGGACTCAGCTACAAGGGAGTACTGACTCATCTGCCATAAATGTTCATTAATAATATGCACCAACCTTGGAGAACCTTAGCATCCATCATCAACAAATGCCTTTCTGGGAAGACAACTATCAATGACAGACTTCGTCAATCTAGAGTTGCTATAATATGAGGCATGTTCAACAAGAAGTACGTCGACTTTGCTGAGTTGATTTGGGAAGACTTCTCATATCAGATTGACAATATGCAGTTGAAGAAAAGCAGACGTGAAATCATGCCTTATCCTATATTCACCAAAATCATCATCAACCATTTCCTCTCTATTCACAAATCTGTTCCAAAAGCACTACCCTCTAGTCTTCATACAATCAAGGATGATGGTGTTCTGAGCCGAATGAAGTTTGTTAGAATTGAAAAAGACGTTCAAGAATATGGAAGAGCAATTCCAGACGCAATGCTAATCGATAATATCAAGCAATCTGAGACCTATCAGATGTTCATCAAATACTCCACTGGCTTGATAACTCTGAAGAAAACCAGAGGTAAAGGGTTACAAGGCAAGAAGGCAGCTGTCTCTCCGAAGCCTGCAAGTGTTGAAGTGTCTGATGAATCTGACTCTGAACCTGCTAGAAAACGAACTAGCAGTAAAAGAGTAATTAAGAAGAAAGTCTCAATCTCTGCCAGGGACAACATCATTTCAGAACCAGATGTCACTTTGGAGTCAGGAAAATCTATGAGCTTAACTGAGGCTACAGAAGAGGAAGCAACAAGGCAAGTCCATGCTACTCATGAATTGATTGTGACTAAATCTGACTCCGAGACTGCTAGAAGAAGACCATCGGGTATTGCCTTCAGAGATACTTCTAGCGTGTCAAAGAAGATGTCTCCTGATCCGTCTCAGAAGCTAAAGGGTGTTCAAACACTAACTCCTGAAGAACAACTAGCTGCTGACACGATGCAAGCACTCAAAGCCAGCAGAAAGTCCACAAGAAGTCAGCCACATGCTAGAGGCTCAAGTGAAGGAACTGGTACTAAACCAGGGGTTCCCGATGAGTCAACAGTCATTCTCAAAACCTTAAGTGATGGAACTGGTGCTAAACCAGGGATTCCCGATGAGGAAAAAGATACTTCTGAAGCCAAAACTGATGTCATACTTGATTAGGGGTCAGAAAACAAAAGTGACTACTCTGAAGAAGAAAATGTTGATGAAGAGATTGATTGGGTGTATTCCGATGAAGAGGAAGAGAAGAAAGATGATGATGATGATGACAAAAGTATCGATATTGAAGAGACTGGCGATGAGGAAACTGATGATGAATTTGTGCGAGGTGATGAATATGTGCGAGACGATGTGGACAAGGAGATAAAGGATGCTGAAGTTGCAGAATCTGGGAACAGTGATGAAGAAATTACTTATACGGCAAAGGCAGATGCTGAAAAGACAAAAGAAGTAAAGGATGATAACAAGAAAGTTGAACTTCCTCTATCAAGCTCCAGCTTATCTGTATCTTCAGGTTTCGGTAATCAATTTCTTAACCTTTCTTCTGATAAATCTACAGTTAGAAATCTAAAGGATATTGCAGATGCTGAGATTAACTCTTTATTGGACGTTCAAATCCAACAAGAGATACCACATATCCAGTCTCCATCAATCCTCACTGTCCCTATTTCGGTGATTTTTGATCCCGCTGTTCTCTCACCAATATCAGAAATTCCTACAGTAACTTCGACAACAACTCCTCCTCCACCTCACTATGTCTCCACTATATCACATGTACCATAACAAACAACAACACCAATCCCTACACCACCAATCACCACCGTAGCTCCTGCTGTTACAACGATTCCAGATCCACTCCCTACTATCATTCAAAGAGTATCTTGGAGAAAGATGTTCAAGAGCTTAAAGAGGCTGACCATACTACAACACACCTTGGTTCACTAAGATCTGAAATACCGTCAGCTGTAAATGCATATCTTAGATCCAGTCTAGGAGATGCATTTCAAAAGGTGCTTCATCAAAATACTAAAGAACTTATACAACAATATCCTCATCAAGTTAATTACAAGGATGTCATTGAAGAGTCAATACAAGCAAACGTTATTAATAAGGTCAAGAATCTATTGCCAAAGTTTCTACCAAAGGCAATATCTGACTTCGCTACACCAGTGATTCAAAGCAATGTAAATAAAGCACTTGAGAAGACTCTAATAGTAGTTGCTCAATCTTCCTCTCAAGCTCAATATTCTCTCAAGGCAGCAGAGTCATTATCTGAATATGAACTAAAGACGATTCTCTTTGAAAATATGGACAAAAGCTGCTCCTATCTGACACGTGATAAGCATCAAGCCTTATTTGATGTTTTATTCAACTCATTGTGCCTTGATGATGTTATTACACGTGGTCCAGCGGATCCAGAGAAAATTCTAGAAAAAGAGATCATGATGGTGATGACAAAGACGAAGACCCTTCTGCTGGACCAAACCAGGTAAGAAAACTAAGAGGAGAAGAACCAAAGAGTCAGAGTCATCCAAGAAGACATCTGCCACTCAGGAAACCTCCAAAGGTAATGCTTCAACTAAAGGTTCAAAATCTAATAAGTTTGTGCATGCAAAAGAGTCAGTTGTTGAACCTACTGAAGAGGTAATTATGGATGCTTCAAATGATGATGTGGTTAATGATGTTGATCAACCACAAAATGAACCTGCACCTAAACATAGCTGGTTCACACAACCTCCAAGGCCACCTACTCCGGATCCAGAATAGAACAAAGGAAAAGCAGTTGATGAACTCATGGCTACTCCTATTGATTTCTCCAAGTTTGCGATGAATCGTCTGAAGATAGACAAGCTTACAAAAGCACACTTAATTGGTCCCGTCTACAATCTTCTGAAAGGCACATGTCAGAGTAGCATTGAACTCGAGTACAACATGGAAGAATGCTATAAAGCGTTGTCTGACCAACTTGACTGGAACAATTCTGAAGGAGATCGATGTCCCTTTGACCTGAGTAAACCTCTTCCTATAAAGGTCGTCTAGGTCGCCTAACAATACCTTTATATTATTTCTTCAACAACGACCTTAAATATCTGAAATCATCAGATCCAAAGAAGAAGTATACTACGTCAATTACAAAGACAAAGGTTGTAAGATACGAGTTAGTGGGTATAGATGACATGATCCCGAGTTTATGGAGTGAAACAAAAGTAGGTTATGACAAAGATGCTGAACGAGGAATTAAGCATTGGGGACCCAAGCATCAACTATTCTATAAATCTCACCTCAACAGATTCTCGAAGCATGATGTCTACTCTCATCTGAAGATTCTGAGTGTGAAAAGTATGAAGGTCAACAAATTGCACGGTTATGGTTTCTTGGAGGAAATTGTGGTGAGAAGAGCTGATCGACAATTATTGTAGGTCCTTGGTCTTAGATCTATATAGCCTTTATAAGACAATGGCTAACTTGAATAAATCCGAATCAACTATGTGAGAGACACTGACTATGAATATCAAGTGTTAATGCGGAATCTTAACACAAGAATTAAGAAGAACAATAATACTAATTTTGCTATTGATTTCTATTAAGCTTCAATGCTTCTATTCGATATATAAAACTCTATGTTGTAGGGTTCCTTTTATACACCAAGGAAACCCTAGAAGGCTTTACAAAACGTGTGAAAGGATAATGCATATCCTTTCCTAAGATATCTCCTAAAATATCTCTAAGATAACTATTACCTCTATTCTGTTACATAAACAGACTTAACTACATACGACCAGTACTAACTATAGTACTGCCACTCTACCAGTACTAACTATAGTACTGCCAGACTTAACTTAGTACTGTCAGACGGATAAAATGGTCAGCTACAGACAAGAGGAGATTATAGCTCATGATTGAACTCATAAACAAGTCGATGTGAGAAAGGCGGATCATAAGGAATTTAGAAAGATTGGTTAGTGCTAGGGAACTGGAGATGGACTACAGGTTGATGCAGAGGACTGTATGACTTTGTCATACTTAGTCTCCTTTCATATCAGGTCTAATCTCATTATCTATCTTGTGAATATATGTAAAAAAAAAAAAAATATGTAGTTTGTAGATTGTAATATAGGTAATTTATTGTTCTGTGTACGAATTTTCATGGAAATATTCATAAAATTCAAACGTTTTTAAATTACGTACTCAACACTATATTAATACCCTTATATTAAGAGGCAGTATTAAAATATTATAATAAGGCTGACCTTGTCATTAATCGGAACATTTTTTTCCCTAAATAGTTTTTAAATATATTTAAATTAATAGATATCCAAAATATCAAGGGATTTGACATTTTTTATAAGGGGAGAAAATTTGATTAAAATATAAGGCTAATGATTTGATCTAATGACTCTAGTGCATCTTCTTCCTCGTATGTGCAAAACACTTTCGTATACCGATGCACATATGCAGGGGGCAATTTTGAAAAAGAAAACATTAAGGTACAAAAGTTTTGATTTATCAATACCTTGGTTGAGTTTTAAATGGTTTTAAGGCAATGAGAACAATACCCAAAGACCGACCATGTAATTAATTTTATGGAGTTATAAGGTGGTTAAGGTTAGGTATTCGTTCCCATGATCCAGCCAGAACCGGAGGGATCTACCCAGGGACATTCCATTAGCTAGAATAGAAGTCCTTAGGTATGATACAAAAGGAGTAAAAATGTGAAAGGGGATAATGCAGACTAAGACAGAGCTAACAAAATCCAAAACCGAACAGGGGTTAGATATGAAGTCTTGGTAAGCATTGAAGAGGTTGAAGAATGAAAAAAAATGTAAAGATAAAGGGTGAAAAGAAATAAGCCCTCCTTACACTTAGGTAGAAATTGGGTCAATACATATGCTATCAGAAACACTAAGCTGTTGTCTAGTATTGAAGATAGTTATCATGGACCCAGTGATGCAATGCACAACCCTCCCTAGCCACTCAAGGTCTCTCAAAAGACTCTTATTTTATTTCTTACGGAGATTAAAAATATTTCTATCGAATTTCTCTCCTCCGAGTTAATTGGTTCTGAAAGGTGGATAATCTGGATCCAGCCTTTGATTACTAAAACCAAAATGAACTATCGGGTCTAGAGCCAATAAGAGATCATCAATATATCTCATTAGGATACTATTCCAATATATCTGTTATTCATACACTATGAAAACAAGTAATATCATAAGAGTCCTACGCATTATCCTTGTGATATTGCCAGAACATCAGAGTGATACTTAAGTATTCACAGTGACGATGGAAATCCTTCCAGAGCCAACATCATACAAGCTCTGCGGTAGGTGACTTGTGAGATCCTACATGGATCAAACTTGTGATACTGGATATCGATTCGGTCCAGCTTATGAATTGACGGATGAATTTTGAAAAAGATAAAACTTTTGGTGTGTTATAAAATCCTTTTGCAACTTAACACACCAACTGATTTTCCTAAATAAATTTTCAATCTTATGTCCATGGGAAGTCTCACAAGGGTATCTGGATATAGGAAGGTTGAACACGAACTGACGACTCAATCGGGAAGATAGTAACTTACTGATTCACTCTTACCGTGTTGTCTGCTTTGAGACGCTCCGGTAACAAGAACGGCTAGTGCAGCTGCGAAACCCTGTCAAGGAGATTCTTTTGAATTCTACCTGATCACAGGCAGTATTTATACTGATTAACGGGGAATCGTGGTTATTGCAACCGTATTCAAAGAAGTGACAAAGACACTTTCGTCTATATATGTTGTTTATTACTAACCCATTCATGCAGGTTTCCCGACGGCGGTAGCAGTTAACCGATGACGAGTCGAATTCATAGCCACATGCTCAAACCAGTGCGACATATGTAAAGACATTATGAAAGCTCAAGTACATGTTTTAAGACTTCCGCTACTCTGATACTGCACGTCTTCTTTGAAGTGACGAAGTGTTAAAGTTAAAGAACTTCAAGAAAGATGACTTATACAAGCTTACAAGTTATATGAAAGGTCATGAGCTGTCGGGTACAAAGTCAAAGATCACAAGAAGCAAAGATCACAAGTTGATTCGAAAAAATAGCAATGTATGGCTGATGATCTCAAGAAGCTCATGATCACATACAAGTCAAGCTGAAGAAATAAGCTTAAGCCTAAAGTCAAAAGATCACTGCACAATTCACAAGATAAAGATAAAGACATAGATTCAAGACTGCGAGCAAGACGAAAGATCTACAAAGTAGTCTAAGCTTAAGTTTTTGTAAAATGGAGTGACCTCCCTTAGGGGGAGATTGTTAAAGTACGAAAAGTTAGGTCACTCCTAAATATGTTATATGTAGCTCTGTAGGTCAATCGTTGGTTAAATGTAAGGTAATCGGGCCAAATCCATGGGATAACTAGCCCATATCTGGCCCTTGTAAGACATAAATACCCTCTCCCTCCATGGAGAGGGTGTTGGGTCATTTCAAAATCTAATATTATCTCTTTTATTTTCTCTCTCTAGAAGTGTCCAACCACTCTCTCTCTCTCTCTAGATTTCTTTCTTCATTTTTGTAGACTGTTGTGTGACTTGATATTTCTACAGACCTTTTTGATAGTAACTTTTAGTACTTACGCCTAGCGGTGGAGGTTTGATCCTTTAGCAAGCCTATGTTAATTTGTATGCTATGATAGGTAATGAATGTTAAATTTTCCGTTTCCCATATTGTTATAATTCATTATATACCTGAGAGAATGAGAATCATAACATTATTGTAGCGCTGCTAAGTGTATATTTCTGTGCGTCTAGTTTACAAGGTCTTATTGGTTGTACATGAATGCTTCTATAGGAGTAAGTTTAATGCCCTCGTTATTGCTATTGTTCTAGTGATTAGAAAAGCTCATTTGCTTAGGGACAAGCAAATCCCAAGTGTAGGGGTATTTGATGAGGGTTATTATTTTATTATACTTTTTTCGAGGGTAATTAATCCTTTTAATCTTGACAAAAAATGCTTAAAATGTGCGCTTAATCGTTTCTTTTTGCATTTTTAGGACTTTGAAGACATTTGGAGGAAATACACGTGACTTGGGCTCTATTTTGGAAGAAACGAGACAAGAGTACAACTTTACATAAAAGAAGGCTTGAAGAATTACTCACAGAAGGTGGAGACGGCGTCAAGAATACTTGCGACGCCGTCTGGATTATTAAGCGACCGCGTCAGAGAAATTGTGGACGAAGTATGATTGTAGGCCGAATAAAGTTCCCCTAACCTAATCTTACCACCGCCCCAACCCTCCCGCGCTACCAAAAAAATCAACCCTAAAGATTCACGGCACGACGGAGTTAGGATTAATTGCTGACGCCGTCGTGGATCGTTTTTCTTATTAATACAATATTCTATTTTAGGTTTTATTAATGCATATATTAGGAATGGATTTTTAGGTAGAGAACGATTTGTAGTGGCTTTAGGAGTATTTTAGTGTAAAAAACATATAAGGTTTTCCCAACCCTATTGTACCTTCCCCAATCGTTGTCTTCAATATAGTTGAAGTTCTTTTATCCTTTTAATCTTTTAACATGTCTTATTGTTTGGTTGGTTATTGTGCTTTACTTATCTTTAACATGCTAGGCTAGATCTCATTAGTGTTTGCTTATGATTTGTGAATTGGTATGTAGATCCTAATAATATTTCTTCTTGATTGATGTGTGTGCATGTTTAGACTCTAGAACCCTAGTTACTTAAGTGTATCGAAGATCTAGAGTGACATGATTGTGTAGAAAGGATTCCACCGGTAATAGTCTTATACTACTCTTACCATAATTTGGATGTCACCTTAGTTTTTTAATGCACGTCTATCTCCCTAGGGACCTTGTACTGTCTTCATACTAATTTACTTGTGCGTTTCCCTAGCAAGTTATCACGTAGACGGCGTTTTCGTGTAATTCGTCTCGCTTCTCGAAATACCTTCTCACAGACATTTCTCAAAGTGTGACAAGGGCAATAGAGTTAGGAGAAGCATACTAAGGATCATGCATGATTAAGTAAACACTTCTCTTTTATCATACGAATTCCCCACATTAGATTTAGTTTAATTATTAGATAATTAGTTTAAACCAAACCCCCCTTTAAACCCGAGATTTAAATTGCTTTTATAAAATACAAAAATACAAAAATATTCTTCTTTTAACCCGTAGACCTTAGTTACATCTAGTTTGAACCTTTACACGTTATTCCCTAGAGAACGATAACAACCCCCGTGTCTTGTCTATACTACACTACAACGGTTAGGTACACTACCTAGAAATTTGTAAAACTTAGTGAAGTTTTACCACCTCATCACATAAGTTTATCACATGTTTATATGAAAATATTTACATTTTGGTTATGACACAACGACTCGTGATAAGTATTTATCCTCCTTCTCTTTAAAGTGAAGCTATCCGGAAAATTATCATTTTTACAACAAACGTTTATAGCACGTTTTAAAGTCACTCTTTTTAGTGGGTGTTTCTTGATGCTTATTCCTTCTGCTTTAGCTTAAAAATAATTACTTATATGCTGCTTAGAAATAAATGTTTTTGAAGCTAGTATTTGAATTTGCTGATTTGTAAACAATGTAATAATATATGTAAAACTAACAACTCTTGTAGAAATTTTCAATTAAAATTATTTATAGAAAAATAATGGTTACAATGAGTGAAAAAGTTCATTTAAACTAGATGACAATCAAAAAATACAAAATAAGCACATTTTTACCTACTTATGAAAAACGTATTTATGCTTACGAAAAAAATGTTTAGGGTGAGTAACTTATTATTAAGATACAAATATTCAATGCATGTCATAATGTCTCTCATATGTAGCCCTTAGTGCTACTTTTAGCATTTTTTGTGAGAAAAAACAAATAAACGGAAAAAGCAATCCAAGTTGCGAAACATTTGATGAAAATCACTAGCCGTTTCATTTGTTCCGAGCGTAGATACATTATAGAAAATGATAACAATAGCCTTAGAGGTTGTTATTACAACATATTTGCTAATATTAAGACAAAGATACCAATCAATGTCTAACATAAACCGTGCGAAATATGTTCTAACACAAACTATGCGAAATATGTTCTAACATAAACTGTGCGAAATATGTAATTACATAAAACATGCGAAACATGACAGGTGTAACAAATCATGCGAAACATTACAGTTTTATGAAAAGAAACTTTGCCCAAAATTTTCAAAATTTGTATGAAACATGTTTGCTTTGTTATCTTGCAACATATGTCATGATTGACTCTGTGTGATCTCTGATTGAATGTTTGACTTAGGTTGACTTTGATTTGTCAATTGACTTAGTCAGTAGACATTGACCATAAACCATAGTTGACCTTATTCAATTAGTGTGATAAATTGGACATACATGCATGAAACCTAAACACAATATTCATCTAAATCAATCACATCTTCAAGGATAATTAATCAAGTTAGTACTATATATATGTTGTGTATATAAACTGTATTAGATAATTCTTAAGCAGAATCATGAATCAAGATGCAATTCAATTGCTGCTAGTTGAAAGAGATTGGTTACCCATAGCAGCAGGAGTCATGATAGTTCACAAACATAAGAATTGATCCCACTATGACTCCAAAGGAAGGGACTTACCAAGTTATCCTTGACATTATCAAGAACACTTCCTTCTACAAGGCATTCCTTGCCTCTGCTGATGTGCCAGAAATCTACATGCAGCAGTTTTGGCACACAGTTTCCAAGGTCAAGGAGTCTACATTCTAGGAGTTTAAGCTGGCTAACAAGAAGTGTCTAGTTGATGTTGAGGTGTTCCGCCAGGCTCTAAATATTTGCCCAAGAGTTCCAGGAAAAGAGTTCAGTGTACCTCCATCAGAAGAGGAACTACTCACCTTTCTCATTGGACTCAGCTACAAGGGAGTACTGACTCATCTGCCATAAATGTTCATTAATAATATGCACCAACCTTAGAGAACCTTAACATCCATCATTAACAAATGCCTTTCTGGGAAGACAACTATCAATGACAGACTTCGGCAGTCCTAGTAGTTGATTGATTATGAGGCTTGTTCACAAGAAGTACGTCGACTTTGCTGAGTTGATTTGGGAAGACTTCTCATATCAGATTGACAATATGCAGTTGAAGAAAAGCAATACGTCGAATTCAATGCCTTATGCCTATTTTCACCAAAATCTGTCAATTCAACCCTTTTCCTCTTATTCAAAATTTGTTCCATAGCACTACCCTCTAGTATTCATGCAATCAAGGATTGAGGTGTTGTTCTGAGCTGAATGAAGTTTGTAGAATTGAAAAAGCGTTCTAAGAATATGGAAGAGCAATTCCAGACGCAATGCTAATCGATAATATCAAGCAATCTAAGACATATCAGATGTTCATCAAATACTCTACAAAATTGATACCTTAGAAGAAAAGAAGAGGTAAATGGTCACAAGGAAAGAATTCAGTTGACACTCCAAAGCCTGCAAGTGTTGATGTATCTGATGAATCTGACTTTGAACCTACTAGAAAACGAACTGGTAGTAGAAGAGTAATTAAGAAGAAAGTCTCAATCTCTACCAAGGACAACATGATTCCAGAACCAAATGTCACTTTGGAGTTAGGAAAATCTATGAGCTTAACTAAGGCTGCAGCAGAGGAAGCAGCAAGGCAAGTCTATGCTACTCATGAAAGTATTATGACTGAATCTAACCCCGAGACTGCTAGAATAAGACCATCGGGTATTGCCTTCAGAGATACTTCTAGTATGTTAAAGAAGATGTCACCTGATCTATCTCAAAAGCTAAAGGGTGGTCAAACTCTAACTCCTAAAGAACAACTAGCTACTGACACGATGTAACCACTCAAAGCCAGCAGAAAGTCCATAAGAAGTCAACCACATGCTGGAGGCTCAAGTGAAGGAACTGGTACTAAACCAGGGGTTCCCGATGAGTCAACAGTCATTCTCAAAAAAACCTTAATTGATGGAAATGGTCGCTAAACAGGGGGATTCCCGAGGAGGAAAAGGTTACTTCTAAAGCCAAAGATGATGTGATACTTGATTAGGGATTAGAAGAATAAAGTGAATACTCTGAAGAAGAAAATGTCGATGAAGAGATTGATTAGGTGTATTTTGACAAAGAAGAAGAGAAG
The DNA here is from genome assembly GCA_026074375.1 of Tanacetum coccineum. Taxonomy (NCBI): domain Eukaryota; kingdom Viridiplantae; phylum Streptophyta; class Magnoliopsida; order Asterales; family Asteraceae; genus Tanacetum; species Tanacetum coccineum. The sequence goes on from BQNB010030258.1 coordinate 25,795, forward strand.
AAAGATAATGATGAGGATGACAAAAGTATAGATATTGAAGAGACTGGCGATGAGGAAACTGATGATGAGTTTGTGCGAGGTAATGAATATGTGTGAGACGATGTGTATAAGGAGATGAAAGATGCTGAAGTTGAAGAATCTGGGAACGGTGATGAAGAAATTACGGATACGGCAAAGGCAGATGCTGAAAAGACAGAAGAAGTAAAAGATGATACCAAGAAAGCTGAACTTCCTCCATCAAGCTCTAGCTTATCTGTATCTTCAGGTTTTGATAATAAATTTCTTAACCTTTCTTTGATAAGATCTACAGGTTTGAAATTAATAGGATATTGCAGATGCTGAGATTAACTCTTTATTGGACGTTCAAATCCAACAAGAGATACCACATATCCAGTCTCCATCAATCCTCACTGTCCCTATTTCGGTGATTTCTGATCCCGTTGTTCTCTCACTAATATCATAAATTCCTACAGTAACTTTGACAACAACTCCTCCTCCACCTCACTATGTCTCCACTATATCACATGTACCACAACAAACAACAACACCAATCCCTACACCACCAATCACCACTGTAGCTCCTGCTGTTACAACGATTCCAGATCCACTCCCTACTATCATTCAAAGAGTATCTTTCTTGGAGAAAGATGTTCAAGAGCTCAAAGAGGCTGACCATACTACAACACACCTTGGTTCACTAAGATCTGAAATACCGTCAGCTGTAAATGCATATCTTAGATCCAGTCTGGGAGATGCATTTCAAAAGGTGCTTCAGAAAAATACTAAAGAACTTATACAACAATATCCTCATCAAGTTAATTACAAGGATGTCATTGAAGAGTCAATACAAGCAAACGTTATTAATAAGGTCAAGAATCTATTGCCAAAGTTTCTACCAAAGGCAATATCTGACTTCGCTACGCCAGTGATTCAAAGCAATGTAAATAAAGCACTTGAGAAGACTCTAACAGTAGTTGCTCAATCTTCCTCTCAAGCTCAATCTTCTCTCAAGGCAGCAGAGTCATTATCTGAATATGAACTAAAGATGATTCTCTTTGAAAAGATGGACAAAAGCTGCTCCTATCTGACACGTGATAAGCATCAAGCCTTATTTGATGTTTTATTCAATTCATTATGCCTTGATGATGTTATTACACGTGGTTCAGCGGATCCAGAGAAAATTCTAGAAAAAGAGATCATGATGGTGATGACAAAGATGAAGACCCTTCTGCTAGACCAAACCAGGTAAGAAAACTAAGAGGAGAAGAACCAAAGAGTCAGAGTCATCCAAGAAGACATCTGCCACTAAGGAAACCTCCAAAGGTAATGCTTCAACTAAAGGTTCAAAATCTAATAAGTTTGTGCATGCAAAAGAGTCAGTTGTTGAACCTACTGAAGAGGTAATTATGGATGCTTCAAATGATGATGTGGTTAATGATGTTGATCAACCACAAAATGAACCTACACCTAAACATAGCTGGTTCACACAACCTCTAAGGCCACCTACTCCAGATCCAGAATAGAACAAAGGAAAATCAGTTGATGAACTCATGGCTACTCCTATTGATTTCTCCAAGTTTGCAATGCATCGTCTCAAAATAGACAAGCTTACAATGCTCAAATTAATTGCGTTTGTTTTTTTCCCTTGTCTATACAATCTTCTAAAAGGCACATGTTAGAGTAGCATTGAGCTCGAGTACAACATAGAAGAATGCTACAAAGCGTTGTCTGACCAACTTGACTGGAACAATCCTGAAGGAGATCGATGTCCCTTTGACCTGAGTAAACCTCTTCCTATAAAGGTCGTCCAGGTCGCCTAACAATACCTTCATATTATTTCTTCAACAACGACCTTAAATATCTGAAATCATCAGATCCAAAGAAGAAGTATACTACGTCAATTACAAAGACAAAGGTTGTAAGATACGAGTTAGTGGGTATAGATGACATGATCCCGAGTTTATGGAGTGAAACAAAAGTAGGTTATGACAAAGATGCTGAACGAGGAATTAAGCATTGGGGACCCAAGCATCAACTATTCTATAAATCTCACCTCAACAGATTCTCAAAGCATGATGTCTACTCTCATCTGAAGATTCTGAGTGTGAAAAGTGTGAAGGTCAACAAATTGCACGGTTATGGTTTCTTGGAGGAAATTGTGGTGAGAAGAGCTGATCGACAATTATACAAGTTCAAAGAAGGTGACTTCGTTAATCTACACTTGAATGACATTGAGGACATGCTTCTTCTTGTTGTTCAACACAAGTTATTCCAACTCGACGGAAGTGGTATTATTAATCTAGCGGTGGCTCTGCGTATGTTCACTAGAAGTCTCATCATCAAAAGAAGAGTCGAGGATGTTCAGCTTGGTGTAGAAAGTTACCAAAAGAAGCTCAATATCACCAAACCCTAGAAAGACTTTCCTGGGATTTCTGTCAAAGAACTGTACACGCCATCACTTGATCCACCAGGAGTTGTCTATGAAGACTTAAACAAGCAAAAGAGAGTTATGCGGGCTGATGAGCTCTACAAGTTCTCGGATGGGACACTCAAGTTAGTTCGTGCCGAGCTTCATCACAGAATACTCAATTTTTGCTTGGGATACAACAAAGAGATGTCTAGGATAAAATGGTCAGCTACAGACAAGAGGAGATTATAGCTCATGATTGAACTCATAAACAAGTCGATGCGAGAAAGGCGGATCATAAGGAATTTAGAAAGATTGGTTAGTGCTAGGGAACTGGAGATGGACTACAGGTTGATGCAGAGGACTGTATGACTTTGTCATACTTAGTCTCCTTTCATATCAGGTCTAATCTCATTATCTATCTTGTGAATATATGTAATATATGTAGTGTAGACTTGTAAAATAGGCTAATATAGTGCTTGAGTACGAATTTTCATGAATTATTCACTAAATTCAAAATCTTTTAAATTAACGTACTCAACACTATATAATACCCTCATAAATTGAGGGGGAGTATTAAAATATTCCTAATAAGGCTTGTCAATAATCGGAACATTTTTTTCCCTAAATAGTTTTTAAATATATTTGAATTAATAGATATCCAAAATATCAAGGGATTTGACATTTTTGATAAGGGGAGAAAATGTGATTAAAATATAAGGCTAATGATTTGATCTAATGACTCTAGTGCATCTTCTTCCTCGTATGTGCAAAACACTTTCGTATACCGATGCACATATGCAGGGGGGGCAATTTTGAAAAAGAAAACATTAAGGTACAAAAGTTTTGATTTATCAATACCTTGGTTGAGTTTTAAATGGTTTTAAGGCAATGAGAACAATACCCAAAGACCGACCATGTAATTAATTTTATGGAGTTATAAGGTGGTTAAGGTTAGGTATTCGTTCCCATGATCCAGCCAGAACCGGAGGGATCTACCCAGGGACATTCCATTAGCTAGAATAGAAGTCCTTAGGTATAATACAAAAGGAGTAAAAATGTGAAAGGGGATAATGCAGACTAAGACAGAGCTAACACTAAAACAAACCGAACAAGGTGTTAGTGATGAAGTCTTGGTAAGCATTGAAGAGGTTGAAGAATGAAAAAGAAATGTAAAGATAAAGGGTGAAAAGAAATAAGCCCTCCTTACACTTAGGTAGAAATTGGGTCAATACATATGCTATCAGAAACACTAAGCTGTTGTCTAGTATTGAAGATAGTTATCATGGACCCAGTGATGCAATGCACAACCCTCCCTAGCCACTCAAGGTCTCTCAAAAGACTCTTATTTTATTTCTTACGGAGATTAAACATATTTCTATCGAATTTCTCACTCCGAGTTAATTGGTATTGAAAAGGTGGAAATCTGATCCAGCCTTTGATTACTAAAACCAAAATGCACTATCGGGTCTAGAGCCAATAAGAGATCATCAATACATCTCATTAGGATACTATTCCAATATATTTGTTATTCATGCACTATGAAAACAAGTAATATCATAAGAGTCCTACGCATTATCCTTGTGATATTGCCAGAACATCAGAGTGATACTTAAGTATTCACAGTGACGATGGAAATCCTTCTAGAGCCAACATCATACAAGCTCTGCGGTAGGTGACTTGTGAGATCCTACATGGATCAAACTTGTGATACTGGATATCGATTCGGTCCAGCTTATGAATTGACGGATGAATTTTGAAAAAGATAAAATTTTTGGTGTGTTATAAAATCCTTTTGCAACTTAACACACCAACTGATTTTCCTAAATAAATTTTCAATCTTATGTCCATGGGAAGTCTCACAAGGGTATCTGGATATAGGAAGGTTGAACACGAACTGACGACTCATTCGGGAAGATAGTAACTTACCGATTCACTATTACCGTGTTGTCTGCTTTGAGACGCTCCGCTAACAAGAACGGCTAGTGCAGCTGCGAAACCCTGTCAAGGAGATTCTTTTGAATTCTACCTAATCACAGGCAGTATTTATACTAATTAACGAGGAATTGTGGTTATTGCAACCGTATTCAAAGAAGTGACAAAGACACTTTCGTCTATATATGTTGTTTATTACTAACCCATTCATGCAGGTTTCCCAACGGCGGTAGCAGGTAACCGATGACGAGTCAAATTCATAGCCACATACTCAAACCAGTGCGACATATGTAAAGACATTATGAAAGCTCAAGTACATGTTTTAAGACTTCTGCTACTCTGATACTGCACGTCTTCTTTGAAGTGACGAAGTGTTAAAGTTAAAGAACTTCAAGAAAGATGACTATACAAGCTTTCAAGATAAAGAAAGGTATGAGCATGTCGGTCTAAAGGTTACAAGATCACAAGAAGGCAAAAGATCACAAGATGATGAAAAGAGACGATGTATGGCTGATGATCTCAAGAAGCTCATGATCACATACAAGTCAAGCTGAAGAAATAAGCTTAAGCCTAAAGTCAAAAGATCACTGCACAATTCACAAGATAAAGATAAAGACATAGATTCAAGACTGCGAGCAAGACGAAAGATCTACAAAGTAGTCTAAGCTTAAGTTTTTGTAAAATGGAGTGACCTCCCTTAGGGGGAGATTGTTAGAAATACGAAAAAGTCTCGGTCACTCCTAATATGTAATATCGTAGCTCGTAGTCAATCGTTGGTTAAATGTAAGGTAATCGGGCCAAATCCATGGGATAACTAGCCCATATCTGGCCCTTGTAAGACATAAATACCCTCTCCTTCCATGGAGAGGGTGTTGGCTCATTTCATAATCTAATATTATCTCTTTTGTTTCTCTCTCTAGAAGTGTCCAACCACTCTCTCTCTCTCTAGATTTCTTTCTTCATTTTTGTAGACTGTTGTGTGACTTGATATTTCTACAGACCTTTTTGATAGTAACTTTTAGTACTTACGCCTAGCGGTGGAGGTTTGATCCTTTAGCAAGCCTATGTTAATTTGTATGCTATGATAGGTAATGAATGTTAAATTTTCCGTTTCCCATATTGTTATAATTCATTATATACCTGAGAGAAATAGAGAATCCAAACACTTATTGTGAGGTGCTAGTGTATAATTTATGTGCGTCTAGTTACAAGGTCTAATTGGTTGTGCCATGAATAGCTTTAAAGAGTAAGTTAAATGTCCTCGATATTGCTATTGTCTAGATAGAAAAGCTCATTTGCTTAGGGACAAGCAAATCTCAAATGTAGGGGTATTTGATGAGGTATAATTTTATACACTTTTTCAGGGTCATTTAACCCTTAAAATCATGCAAAAATGCTTAAAATATGCGCTTAATCGTTTCTTTTTGCATTTTTAGCACTTGGAAGACATTTGGAGGAAATACACGTGACTTGTGCTCTATCTTGGAAGAAACGGGACAAGAGTACAACTTTACACAAAAGAAGGCTTGAAGAATTACTCACAGAAGGTGGAGACGGCGTCAAGAATACTTGCGACGCCGTCTAGATTATTAAGCGACCGCGTCAAAGAAATTGTGACAACGTCTGGATTGTAGCCGACATAAAGAAACCCTAAGAAGATTCACGGTACGACGGAGTTAGGATTAATTGCGACGCCGTCGCGGATCGTTTTCTTATAAATACAAACTCGATATTAGGTTTTATAAAGCATATATTAGGAATGGAGTTTGGTAGAGAACGATTTGTAGTTGACTTTAGGAGTATTTTAGGGTTTCCCAACCCTTTTGTACCTTTCCCAATCGCTTGTTTCAATATAGTGAAGTTCTTTTATCCTTTAATATTTTAACATGTCTTATTGTTTGGTTGGTTATTGTTCTTTACTTATCTTTAACATGCTAGGCTAGATCTCATTAGTGTTTGCTTATGATTTGTAAATTGGTATGTAGATCCTAATAATATTGCTTCTTGATTGATGTGTGTGCATGTTTAGACTCTAGAACCCTAGTTACTTAAGTGTATCGAAGATCTAGAGTGACATGATTGTGTAGAAAGGATTCCACCGGTAATAGTCTTCATACTACCTTACCCATCTATGGATGATCCCCTATAAGTATTTTAATGCACGTCTATCTCCCTAGGGACCTTGTACTGTCTTCATACTAATTTACTTGTGCGTTTCCCTAGCAAGTTATCACGTAGACGGCGTTTTCGTGTAATTCGTCACGCTTCTTGGAAATACTTACACATACATCTCAAGTGTGACAAGGCAATAGAGTTAGGAGAAGCATACTAAGGATCATGCATGATTAAGTAAACACTTCTCTTTTATCATACGAATTCCCCACATTAGATTTAGTTTAATTATTAGATAATTAGTTTAAACCAAACCCCCCTTTAAACCCGAGATTTAAATTGCTTTTATAAAATACAAAAATATTCTTCTTTTAACCCGTAGACCTTAGTTACATCTAGTTTGAACCTTTACACGTTATTCCCTAGAGAACGATAACAACCCCCGTGTCTTGTCTATATTACACTACAACGGTTAGGTACACTACCTAGAAATTTGTAAAACTTAGTGAAGTTTTACCACCTCATCACATAAGTTTATCACATGTTTATATGAAAATATTTACATTTTGGTTATGACACAATGACTCGTGATAAGTATTTATCCTCCTTCTCTTTAAAGTGAAGCTATCCGGAAAATTATTATTTTTACAACAAACGTTTATAGCACGTTTTAAAGTCACTCTTTTTAGTGGATCACACCTGCCTTACATCTCTAAATCCATGCTATTCCTGCAAGAATTAGTCTAAAACAAAGAAAAACATGATGCAAGAGTTTGTATAGACAGAATTAACTTAAACTAACTACCCGAATTAATACTACTAACTACCAGTATTAATACTACTAACTACCAGTATTAATGCTACTTAAGCCATACTCTAGTTAAACTAACTACCAGAAGTATACACATTATACAATTTATCCTCCCCTTAAATGTAGCTATGTGTTTATCATCCCAATACTAACCACTAAGTAATTAAACCGTGGTCCATCAAAAGGTTTGGTCAATAGGTCAGCTACATTGAGGTCTGTGTGAATTTTCTCCATACTTATGAGCTTCTTCTCATAACAATCTCTTATAAAATGGTGGCATATCTCAAAGTGCTTTGTCTTGGAATGATACACTGGGTTCTTCACAATGCAAATTGTGCTTTCATTATCAATGTGGATTTTGGTATTCATGAAATTGAAACCATAGTCCAGTAGTTGATTTTGAACCCACAATACTTGTCCACGGCAATTTGCAGCAGCTACATATTCAGCTTCAGTTGTAGAAGTAGCCACTATGGTCTGTTTCTTGCATTGCCATGAGATAAGTCTTTGTCCAAGAAATTGACAACCACCTGTTGTGGATTTCCTGTCAAGGTTGGACCCACCATAATCACTGTCAAAGAATGCTTCCAGGTCAAATGGTGATTCTCTTGGATACCATAAGCCCAAATTTGGTTTGCCCTTAAGGTACTTAAAGATTCTCTTCACAACATTGAGATGTGAAGTCTTGGGAGTGACCTGAAAACGAAAACAAACACATACTGCATACATTATATCAGGCCTAGAGGCAGTTAAATACATGAGTGATCCTATCATGGATCTGTATAAGTGCACATCCACATCAACAGCTTTCTCATCTTTTGTCAATGCCACTTTGGTCTCCATGGGGGTTAGTGGAGTTTTCACATTTACAAGATCAAATTTCTTGAGTATCTCAGCTACATACTTGTCCTGAGATATGAAGATTCCTGCCTTGTTCTGTTTGACTTGTAATCCCAAGAAAAATGTGAGTTCTCCCATAGAACTCATCTAAAATATGCTTTTCATCAAAGCTTCAAACTCATCACACCAAGACTTTTTGGTAGATCCAAAAATGATATCATCAACATACACTTGAACCAACATGATATCCTTCTTGTTCCTTTTAATAAATAAAGACTTGTCAATCGTACCCCTCTTGTATCCATGCTTCTTTAGGAATGTTGATAGAGTAGCATACCAAGCCTCTAGGAGCTTGATGCAGTCCATACAAAGCTTTGACCACCTTATAAACCTTCTTAGGTGATCAAATAACAAAGCCAGGAGGTTGTGAGACATAAACCTCTTCATCTATAGTGCCTTACAGAAAGGCACTTTTTACATCCATTTGGTATACTATGAACCTCATAAATAAGGCAAAGGCTAAAAATAACCTGATAGCTTCTATTCTTGCCACAGGAGCAAAAACCTCATCATAGTCAATACCTTCTTCTTGCGTGTACCCTTGGGCCACCAATCTTGCTATTCTCTAACAACCACTCTCTTTCATCTCATTTATTTCTGTAGAACCCATTTTGTACCAATCAACCTTCATTCCGTAGGTAGATCTACAAGCACCCTACTTGGTTTTGCAGCTTAAACTGTAACAACTCCTCTTGCATGGCTGAACCCACTGTCATCTTGTAGAGCTTCAGAAATCTTTTTAGGTTCCTCCTGAGATAGAAAACAGGCAAATAAACAATGCTGTTGATCTTTGTGATTGTTTCTTTGCTGCTTTTGAATAAAGCTGAAAAGTGCATGAGCTCCTGATTTTTGTTGCACTTTGCTTCTAGTTTGCACAGCTGACTTAGGATCACCAAGGATTTGACTTTTTGGGTGAATATTATGAATCCTAAGAGTAGGAGTAGGACTGACTTCAATTTCTGTTGGTAGGCTGTTGAAGTCAGTTATCACACCTTCTTCATCATAAGATGCCTCATCAAAAATTCCTGTCTCAGACTTGTGAAAGATTTCGAGCTCTGGCATAGGTGAATCATCAGGATCAAAACTACCAGTATTAACTGACTCACTACCAGTATTAACTGAAGGAGTACTGGTAGAGGTGTTTTCAGATACTTTTCCTAAATGCTTTAGAGCAATTTCTTCCAACTCTCTTCTAAAAGCTAGAATCTTAGGATTATCTTCTGAAGTGTCAGTAGAAGAAGCCTTCTTCTCTTGTTGAGGTTCTGTCAAGATCTCCTCTTTCTTTGAATTTGTGGAAGATTTCCTTGATTCAACTTTTTCTTTAGTATTCTTCACAGTTGAAGGCACAACAATAAGCTCTACTTCCTCATCTTTTTCCTCAGAAGCATTAGAACATGGAGTTTGTGAAGTACCTGCACTGTTAGTTACTTCCGAAGCACCTGCATGTGGGTTAGCTTGATTTTCCAAAGAAACAGGAATGTAGTTGATAAGTGTAAAATACACATATCCATTTATGCTTAAAATAGCCCAATTAACCCAAAACAGACCAAAAATGGCAAAAATATGCCTGTATTTGTGTTTTGTGTGTACAGGAACGGATATACCAAAAAGCACAAGAAAACCATCAAAAACAAGCAAGCACGGACACGAGAACGAAAGAGTGAACAAAAGCCGGAAGCAAAGCCAGGAAAAGTCAAACCCTCAGTCAAAGTGGTCAAATCATAGTCAACAAGACCTAAAATATTCCACTTTAGCCCCTCAACTTTCAAAAAAATTCATAAATGGTCCCTAAACCCAAATGGGCCTTTCCCGGATCCTTAAGCCCAAAACCCTAGCCCATTTCCCTTTTCATAAACCACAAGGGCCAGTTTTGCAATTCTAAAAACTAGTTTATAACTAGAAAGAGAGAAAAGAAAGAGAGGGGCCAAGTGTGCTAATATGTCAAAGATAAAACTGAATTAACCCGATTCAGTTATAAAAATGGCGCGAAGAACATTTACTATTCATCATCACTCTCATTTCACTAGCCAGGGTAAAACAAAGGGCTTTTTAAAATTAAAGGGTACGGACGACTATTCAAGTGCTCTACAACCAAATGGCAAGGACAAATTAGTCATCTCCAAGCTGAATGCCACTAGTTTCATCCTTAGAGGCCAAAAAAGAATTATCCACTAAATCTGGTACAATCATCAGTAATTACAAGGCAATAACTTGCATGATTATGCTTTTTAAGAAGTAGGAATCATAAAAGAATCATATGCTAGGTGTGTAATGGTACGTGTCTAATCTGTTTTAATTTGGCCTTGCAGGAGGCCTGTGTTGTTTACCTTTATGGCAGGCAACACATGTATGGTCATTTTTGAAAACTTGGAAGGTAGACTCTTACTAAGGTTTCCTCTTTACAAGTTTGTTTAGTTTTTAAATTGATATGACCTAACCTTTCTGTGCCATATTTAGATTCATCGAAGTGATACTTTAGCAATCAAACAGGCAAAACCTTTTGAGGAGTAGGTGTTTCATATCAAGAAAGTACATATTGTGATGTTCTAGGGACCCTTTAGAAGTATCTGATTTTTCATCCGGCATCTTAAAGTCAGAAGAACAACAAGACATTTAGTTTTTAGTGAAAAGAACCTTGTGTGTTATCACATATTTGTGATATTTGAGAAAAGGTTAAAATGCCCTATTTCTTTTACATAAGGACACGCACTATCAAAAATCTAAATTACCAACTCTTATTTTTTCTTTACAGATATGTAGCCTTTGCTACCTCAAAGATAACAGATCCCTTGAATTCTTCAAATCCTCCAGTTAATCCTGTTACATGTCATGTGCCCTGGCATCCACTATCAAATTACCTCTTATCTTCCCTGTTCTTCAGTGGATGTTCCTGCTCCTGAAAAAGAGAAAATTAGTTTCTCTTAGGGACCCAGGCCTTTACAGGCTTGGGTCTGCCTTGTGGACCTTTAGCATTTATAGTTCAAACAAAAATTGGTCCACTATCACAATTGGAGTGTGATTTAGAGTTCCTCCATTTATAACCTACTGAGGTCTTAACAGTAGATCCCCAATTTCCCTTTACAACATGAGAATGAGACATTTGTGCTGTAGTTTTTGCAAAGGGTCTTCTTACAGATGAATATGATTTGGAAAAATACCCTCTTTGATTAAATTGATTCACCTGTGGTCTTTTAGGACTAAGGCTGTTTGAGGTCTTGGTAGGTACTGGTTGTCTAGATCTAACAGTATTAACATTAGAACTACTAGTATTAACTGTAGGCCTAACAGGATTAACATTTGTCCTACAAGTATTAACATTAGACCTGACAGAATTAAGATTTACCCTACCAGTATTAACATTAGACCTAACAGAATTAACATTTACCCTACCAATATTAACATTAGGCCTGACAGAATTAACATTTGGCCTACCACCATTCAGTTGTACTGATCTAGGAACAAAATGATTAGCATGATTAACCCTGTTTGCATTAGTCCATACTGGTTTTGCCACCCCATTACCAGTATTAAAAACCCTTTGTTTTCTAAACTCAGGCATCTCTTGCCATTTTCTTATCTAATAGTCACAATCTTTTATCAATTGACTTAGATACCACAAACATAAAACATTTCTTCTTTGTGAAAGGTAACTTCTCCTACTTCTCTTTCCTCATAGCATTCTAATTCCTTCCTATTAACCATTAGGTTATTGCTTGTTCTTGTATTGGTTGTTAGGAGTTTTTATGTGTGGAAAAACAACTAGGTTTAACTTCTTTTGATTTTGGATCAGACACACCTTTTTCATTTGTTGTTATAAGTAAAGACACATACACTTCTAGAGAAACACTTGAAATCTCAGATTCAGAATCAACATAATGTACAGAGGAAGTTTCAATAGTTCCTACACTGTCATTAGATTGACAGGTAGAACATTCACTGGATCTATCATCTGATATACTGGGTTCAGGTTCTTGGGGTCCCTTTTTACCATAAACATATAAAGACTCATCAATTTCTTCTTGTGGTGTAGGAGTATAGTCTCCACTTAAGGGATGTGGAACACCTTTAAAATCATTAGTCTTTGTAAATCTACTGTACACAGGTTTTCCAACTGAATCCTCTTTTGAACAATTAAAAACAGAAAAATTCATTTCTTCCTCATAACTTAGAACCTCATTGTTTGATTGTATTTCATACCCTAAGCCAAGTTTACTGTTTGAACTCATGCTAGAATTAATTAATCTCCAAAGATTCTTGGAAGAATCTTTCCATGAATCTAATGTTTTCTGTAATTGTTCCTTTTCTTTTATAGCTTTCACTCCTATTCTCCTATATCTTTTAAGATTTTCATATTTTTCATATATTTCATTTGCCTAAAATGTAAGCTATTCATTTAGAGAAAGTTGTTGTTTTTGAAAAGTAACAAGTTGAGCTTCTAGTTTCTTAACAGCTTGACTATAGGCAAGTATTTATGCTTCTTGATCACCTAACTGGTTCATTTGTTCATCACATAGTGTTTTAAGGGTATTGTATGAATCAATGCAAGTTTTAGAACACAAAGATACCTCACTACTTGAGCTGATAGCCATGAGTGCATGATTTGTCTCTTCAACTTCAGTATGTTCACCCCAATTGACAATCCCATCATCCATTGTCAGCAAGCCCATCTGATTCTTCTCTTACTTCCTAGTTTCTTGATGTTGATAAAATGAGTCTCTCTTCTTCTTTCCATCATGTGTCCCCTTTGCTGTACATTCCCTAGCAAAGTGACTAGTGTTGTAACAATTGAAGCATTCAAGCTTCTTTTTGTCAAAGCCAACAGGTGTTTTTCCATCCACACGAACTCCCCTTCATGTTTTCTTATAGAACTTCTTCATTCGAATAGCAATCATTGCTATCTTCCAGTTTATGTCCATCTCTTCAATGTCCAAATCATCAATTTGTTCCAGATCTTCATGAAGCAAGTCCCAGTCCTCTGATTGTTTGGCAAAGATAGAATAAATAACTTAATCAGCAAAACCAGCAAGAACTTCTTTTTCAGGAATATTGGTTGAAGAAATGGAAGGAGTACAAGCACTGTAGGCACTAGTAAAACCAGACTTAACCTTATTAGTGCTGCTTTTGCTTTGTGAAACAAAAGCAACATTTTGAGCACTTGAAGATGTTTTTGAGGCACCTTGGATTTCCTGCTCAAAAACTCTAAGGTTATTGTACAAATCATCAATAGATAAAGTGTCAACATCTGGTTTAGTTCTCATAGTCATTGCCAGATTGGACCATGCTGGGGGCAAAGATCTGAGAAACTTATGATTTGCATCCTCAGTTGATACTTCAGCACCATGAGCTTCCAACTGAGAAAGTAATTGTTGGAATCTGTCATATCCCTTTTCTAACCCTTCTGAACTGGATATTGTAAATGCTTCAAACTGTTGTTTGAAAACAGCCTTCTGCATTTTCTTTGAATTTGCATTACCACCAAACCTAGTTCTGATGGCTTCCCAGATCTCTTTTGCATCATCCATTCCATGAAATCTTCTCATATGCTCCTTGGGAATGGCCATCAGCAAGATATTCTTAGCCTTCCTTTCCTTTTCAACAGCTTGAATTTCTGCAGCAGTAACTGGTGGAAGTATTCGAATTACACCATCCTTTCCAGTTGAAATTCTCTTCTTGGAGTTTCCATTCTGAATTACCTTCCAAACATCATTGTCAATGTACTCAAGGTAATGCTCCATCTCCATAGCCCATATATCATACTCCTCCTTCTTCAGAATTGGGAGTTTGATATTTGAGATAGCAGTTGTTTGAGGAATCACCTGTTGTTGTTGTTTAGGTGCAGCACCAGTGTCTGATGCATCTTCATGGTTTGATTCTTCATCATCACTGAGATGTTGTGAGAACTCATCATTAGCAGGTTAAGACATTCTGTAAAGACTTGTAGGAAAGTGTTTGTTTGTGATCTTGTTATTCTTCTTATTCAGAGTCCCTTTATTGGCTCTGATACCACTTGTTAAAGCCTAATTGTAGGCTTCATAGATCGTTTTGCCCATATAGGATATCATAACATTGATCACGCAGCGGAATAACAAATAAGAACAACAATGTTATGAACAAGGTTTTTATTCATAAACTATATACTATTCGACTTTAATCAGTCGACTATGAACTATTTGACTTTAATCAGTCTACTATGAACTATTACATAAACTAATAAGCTAACTATTAGACTCTCATTGGAGAGATCTAACTATGATGGATACTCAAAACTAATCGCCATAATACCCTTTATATAGAGGGATATTAAGGCTTACAAAGGAAGCTAATTAATTATATTAGGAAGCTAATTAAAACTAATTAAAACCTTCCTTTATCTTTGATATTCTTTGACTTTTCAATGCCTATCTTTATGGAAATATTTCAGCTTTTAATTCTTCCATATGTAGAATACCAAAAGGTCATATTAATCCTTTGTTGTTTCATTCGTCTTTATTTATTCATATGTAATTTTGTAATCATCAAATCTGAGATCCCAACACATAGCATGTTCATCAGAAATCTTAGTCATTCTCTTTGTTTGAATAGCTGAATTTAAGTCTCCAATGATCTGGTCTTTAGGATGATCCTTGTCAATTATGGTTGTGAGAATAGGAATAACATTCATGGTTGTTTCCAAGTTGTTTAGGTCAGCTTCTGCACCCACATCTTCATCATCATAAACATTACCAAAAATTCCAGTATCATCAATTGAAAACACATTTGGAACATATGGAAGAGCAAATGCATTTTTAAAAGGAGAAAATCATTCAAATAGATGATCCTCAAATGCATTAGAAGCTTCAGCAGCATTAACTGGTGATGATGGACCATCATTAGTAAAAGATGGTCCAGCAGTACTAACAGGTGTACCAACAGTATTAAAACTATTAGTACTGTTAGTCTGCTTTTCCTATTGAAGTAGCCTTTTAAACTCACTTCTTGTGGCTTGATCACCCTCCCCATCTTTATCTGAAGCTCCACTTTCATCCACTTCTGTAGGCTTTATTCTAGAATCTTCTTCACTATCCTTAGGACCTTGAGAGATTAATGGATCAGTTATGCCAAAAGGTATTAGGATGTATACTTGTTTAGGTTCTATTTTCTTTTCAGCTTGACCTGTAACAATGTTATCTCTAGTTCCTACAATACTATTAGTTTGATTTCCTACAGCAACTGGCATATAGTTCATAGATTTTGTTAAAGAATCAACATCAAAAAGCCAGTCTAGTCTATTTCCTATCACATTAGGTGCATTTTCAAGAAATCTAATGTTTAAGGTCTCTTCAACTATCCTGGTCCTCTTGTTAAATACTCTCATAGCCTTGCTAAACACAGAGTACCCAACAAAAAATCCCTCATCACCTTTTCCATCAAACTTACCTAGATGATCCCTGGTATTTAAGATGGTAACAAGACACCCAAAAGGTTTCATGAAGTCTATCAATGGTGTTCTTCCATGAATAAGTTCATAAGGTGTCTTGTTATGAGGCTTAATGACTAAGACCCTATTTAGCACATAGCAAGCAGTATTAACTGCTTCAGCACAAAAGGTGGTTGGTAACTTAGAGTCAACTAACATAGTTCTTGCAGCCTCTATCAGTGTTCTATTTTTTCTCTCAACAACACCATTCTGCTGAGGAGTTCTAGCAATACTGAATTCCCTTTTAATACCCTTCATTTCATAGAACTGATTCATTACACTATTTTTGAACTCAGTTCCATTGTCACTTCTGATAACTTTTACTTTGTGGTCTAGTAGATTTTCTATTTTTGTTATGAAGGTTTTTAATATCCTACTAGTTTCATCCATAGTGGCTAAAAAGAATACCTAAGAAAATCTACTAAAGTCATCAGTGACAACTAGGCAATAAGACTTTTTCATTAAACTCTTAACATTTGTAAGACCAAATAGGTCCATATGAAGCATATGTAAGGGTTTGCTGATTGAGTTCACAAGTTTGGCCTTATAGGAGGCTTTGTGTTTCTTTCCTTTCTGACAAGCAACATAAGAATAGTCATTTTCAAAAATCTTTGAAGGCAAACCTCTAACAAGATTTCCCCTCACAAGTTTGTTCATGTTTTTAAAGTTTATGTGACCAAGCCTCCTATGCCATAAATTGAATTCATCAATTGTGGCCTTAGCAAAGAAGCAAGTTAAACCTTTAGTAGGAACAACACTCTTTAGGTCAACACTGTAAATGTTATCCTTTATTAGAACTCTCAACAAGACTTGACTTTCATCAAGTAGCTTAAAGTCAGAAGATAAGACTAGACATTCAGTGTCAGTAAAACGAATATTGTTCTTTTTGTCACAAATTTGTGACACACTAAACAGGTTATACTTAAGCTCTTTACAAAAGTACACATTTTCAAAATCCAATGTTCCTGTTTTGATTTTACATTTTCCAGAAATTCTACCTCTACCATCTCCAAAGGAAACAAAACCACCATCATAATCTTCATATTCAGTATGATAGCATTTGTTTCCAGTCATGTGCCTTGAGCAACCACTGTTAATAACTCCTTTTTCCTTGTACTCCTTCTGTTGTAGGTTGCCATGCACATAAAATAAGATTTTCCAAACCCATCATGCTGAGGCCTTAATAACATATCCCCTATTTCCCTTGTTTTTAACTTATCTACTGCCTCTATTCCTGGCAGAGATCTTTTACCCTATCATTAATATACCTTTTTTATTGAAAATATTATTTTTGTTTGCTGAAGACTTGTTAAATGGATTTGTGACTTGTGAATATCCCTTTTGTAAGCATTTGATATTGGTCTAGGATGATTCACAATTGTTTTTGAGCCAACAATATTAACTGGTCTAACAGCAGTATTAACTCGTGCACCAGCAATATTAATTTTGCCAGACTTGGTTAATACTGCTTGTGGAACAAATCTTCTATTAAGGCGAGGGTGAATCATTTTATTAGCAAAGTTCTTGTGATTCACCCTACTTGAGTTGTTCCACACTGGTCTTATAACCTTTTTATCACACGCATAATGAAGATGCTCAAAACTACCACAAACAAAACAAGCTTTATTAATCATTTTAAAGTCACTTCCTAGTCTTTGGGTTATAAGATTGTTCCAGTTTCTTTGGGTTTTCCCTATAGAAGTGTGTTTTGTTTTGTTTAGGTGTTTCTACCTTCTCTACTATTTCCCTAGCAGACTTAACAAATTTTATCTTTTCAGTGCTAGGTCTAACAGTTTTATCCTCAACATTAGGTATAAATTCTACCTCACTATCATCATTAGAATTTCAATCCTTAATGACTGGAGGTCTAAAGCTGTTCTTCCTAACAGTTTTAGGTTCTACTGCATCACCATTACTTTTTACATCAACAGACTCATGATTTGACTCAGTTGTGTTAACATTACTAGGTGTAACAACAGTAGTAACATCCATATTTTCACTTTTAACTATTTCATCCATAAACGTTAGATTAGGTTTGAAGGGAATGAAATTCCCCGCATAAGGTGGGGGAACTGCATGATATCCCTTATCAGATTTGGACTTATTATACTCTTGATTTTCTAACATCTCAGATGAATTCACAAAGCTTTCTACTATAGGAGAAGTTGCAGTAGAAGAAGCTGCATTATATCCTAGTCCAGTTTTAAATTTGACACTAACTTAACTTTCTAGCAAATTGTTCAAAGATTTAGATGAATTTTAAAACTTCTCTAATGTTAGTTTTAACTCATCTCTCTCTTTTTCTGCTTTTTCCAATTTCTTTTTGTTTTCAACTAAAGCATTATCTCTTAGTTTAACTTCAAGGTTTAAAACATTAATGCTCTCTTTAAACACAACCTTATTTTTCTTATAGTGAGCTAGTCTAGCTTCTACTGATTCTAAACCTGCTTTATAAGATACTAAATTAAATTGAGACTTTTTGTAATCTGAAGACAAACTATCATATTGTTCTTTGAGAGTAGCATAAGCTTTTACACATGATTTGGAACAAGAATCTACCTCAGAATCTGAACTGGAAGAACTTCCTGAAGATGTATATGCCATTAATGCATAGTTTGTAGGATGCTCTTTTTCAGCTTGGTAGCTCCAATCATTCCCTCCAATTCTATCTTGAGCAACCAAGGCATTTTCAGTGGGAGTTTCCACTTTCACATTTCTTCTACTATTCTCTCTTCCTTTGTTCTCCCATTTCCTTGGAACTCTACATTCTCTTGCAAAATGACCATTTTTATGACAATTGTAGCACTCTATTTTTGACCTGTCAAATCCAACTCTTTGACCATTTACATCCAACTTCATGCCTGTCCTCTTGATGAATCTCCTAGCTCTAATTGTTAGCATGGCCATTTCCCATTGTAAATTCATTTCTTCTAGGTCATCAGGATCAATTTGTTCTAGATCCTCTTATGCAAGTTAAGGAGAATTGGGCTGACTAGCCAGGAAAGCACAGATCACAGCATCACTAAGGTTATCTCTAGATGTAGGATTACTTTGAGTATGATTAACACTAACTCCATAAGCAGTGTTATCTGTTTCATTTGTGTTGTTGTTGTTGTTGTTGCTGTTAGTGCTTTTGGAGGATACAAAAGCCACATTTTGTGAATTTTGGCTTGTGTTTGTCGATCCTGTAAGTTCAGGTTCATAAATCTTTAAGTTGTTGTACAAGTCATCCAAACTGATGGTTTTTATTTCCTTTTTGTTCCTCTAGATCAAAGCATGAGTCTTCCATTCAGATGGAAGACTTCTCAACAGTTTTAAGTTCATGTCCTCTTGTACAATAACTTCGCCTTGAATCTCTAACTGACTAACAAGTTTTTGCAACCTATCAAAAGTTTGATCTATTGTTTCTGAACTTGATCCTAAAAAGTTCTCATATTGTTGCTTGAGTAGAGTTCTTTGAACTTTCTTGGATTCCTTGTTTCCTCCATACCTCTTCTCTATGGCTTCCATAAGAAATTTTGCATCTTTATATGAATGGAACTTCAGTTAGAGTGCCATCAACAAAGTTCATCTAGCTTTCATGTCATTCCTTATGTCCTGCTTTTCTTCTGCAAAAGTAGGTTCATATTCCTGCTCAATTTCTTCAACAGTTCTCCTCAGCATTTTGTTACCATTCAAAATTACTTCCTAGAGGGAGTAATCAGTTATGAGAAAGTATTGTTCTATCCTTATTAACCAGAGATCATATTCCCTGGGTTGAGGATAGGAAGTCTTGTAGTCAGAGTTGTATAAGTAGTTCCTGCATCCATCTTATCACTGAGAAATAGATCTAGTATATATTGTTTGTTTCTTCTTATTCAAAGCTTCACAACAAGCTTTGATACCACTTGTTGATCCCAATGAACAGATCTTAAACTCCTTAGCTTAATGTAAGGTTTAGTATCCTTGGATAAATCTAAAGGCACTAAGACTGAAACTTTGAGTGTATGATATAAACTATGCAGAATCTAGTTTATACCACTAAGAAGAATAAATAAAAAGTATGTTTGAGATACAGAAATACAACCAAAACAATAAGCTTTAATATATTAATACGAACACTCTTTGACAGTGTTAGGGTTAAAAACCTTAAAGCTATGACAATGACTCATTTTTGATATATTGGATTCTATACCCTAGGACCTCCTTTTATATACTAAGGAGTCCTACAAGGCTTACAATACTTTCCTAAGTTATCATGATCTTTTAAACAAATAACTTATACATATATTTTACAAAAATAATTTAATACTTATCTTCGTAAGCATTCTTGTTCTCCAATCCTTTCTTTTGTCTTTATCCATCTGACAGTAGAAACTTTTCTAAGTAGTTGTAATCTTTCAGTAGTTTAAACCAGCAACATTAACTTTTGAACTCGCAGCACTAACTGAGCACAAGCAGTAGTAAATACTTAGAATATTTTCTTCATTCTTCATCAGCAGTACTAAGTTACACTAGCAGTACTAACTTTATGCTAGCAGTTGTAACTTTACTCTAGCAGTACTGACATATACTAGCAGTATTAACTTTTGTACTAACAGTAGTAACTAATTAGTATATTTTCAGTCTTCACCTCTGAGCAGTCTTAACTTTCATTGGCAGTAGTAATTTTATACAACCAATACTAGCTACTTAGCATACCTTTCATTAGTATCACCAATAGTATAAAGTATACCTAAGCAGTATTAACTCTAAGAATCATCTTGAAGTCTTTAAGTCCCAACAACTGGTGGGAAAGGCTTGAGCCTCTACCCACTTGTTTCTGTTTGATGAGGGGAAAGGTCCCATGAATTCTATCCCCCACACATCGAATATTTTGCAGACTTGGATGTAATTTTGAGGTGCCTCGTCTCTCGAGGAAATGTTTTCGGCCCGTTGACATGCATCGCAGAATTGTACCAATTTAAGCGCGTCGCGAAAGACATGTGGCCAGTAAAACCCGGCCTCAAAGACTTTCCTTGCGATGGTGGCGATGCCATGATCTCCCTTGGATGGTCCATTGTGACACTGTCAAAGAATTTGTGTTGCCTCATCTCCGGCTACGCATCTTCGTATGATCCGGTCAGCACATTGTTTGAATAGGTTCATCCTAAAAGTAATGCCTTAAATCGCTGAAGAACTTTTTCTTCTTTTGGCGGGTAGATCGGAAGGGTAGTATTCGGATAGCTAAATAGTTAGAATACTCGGCATACCATGGTTCATTATTCTTGTCGAAGATTGCCATCAATCATTCTTCAAGAAATAAGTCTCTTATTTCAGCTCTGGTTAGCCTTCCTAGCTTGGGGTTTTCAAGTCGAGAGAGATGATCGGCTGCAAGATTTTCAGCACCTCTCTTATCACGGATTTCGATATCGAATTCCTGAAGTAGCAAGATCCATCGAATTAGGCGTGGTTTTGCATCTTGTTTTATGAATAGATATCGCAGGGCAGAATGATCCGTGAAGACGATGGTCTTGGATAAGACCAGGTATTGACGGAATTTGTCGAATGCAAACACAACAGCCAGAAGCTCCTTCTCGGTAGTTGTGTAGTTCTCTTGTGCTTCGTTCATTGTTTTGCTGGCGTAGTGTATGGGTTTGAAATGTTTATCGATTCTTTGCCCCAATACTGCCCCGACAGCATAATCACTTGCGTCGCACATGATTTCAAACGGTAAAGACCAATCTGGTTTGATCATGATTGGTGCTTGTGTTAGTTCACGTTTTAATGTGTCGAATGCTTGGATGCATTCTTCAGAGAAGTTGAATGGTGCATCCTTAACTAGGAGTTGGGTCATTGGGCGTGCGATTTGTGAGAAATCTTTTATGAACCTTCTATAAAAACCAGCGTGTCCTAGAAAGCTTCTAATAGCTTTCACATTCGTTGGATATGGTAGTTTGGAAATTACCTCGATTTTTGCTTTATCGACCTCAATTCCAGAACCTGAGACCTTATGCCCGAGGACGATTCCTTCCTTTACCATGAAATGGCATTTTTCCCAGTTTAATACAAGGTTGGTTTCCTCGCACCTCTTTAGCATCTTTTCCAGATTTTTGAGGCAGTGGCTGAAGGAACTACCAAAGACGGAGAAGTCATCCATAAACACCTCCATGTTATCCTCGATAAGCTTATGGAATATTGCCGTCATGCATCGTTGAAACGTGGCTAGGGCATTGCATAATCCGAAAGGCATTCGTCTGTATGCAAAAGTCCCATAAGGGCAGGTGAATATGGTTTTCTCTTGATCTTCAGGGGCGATAGGGATCTGAAAGTATCCAGAAAATCCGTCAAGGAAATAGTAGTATTTGTGCCCAGCCAATCGTTCGAGCATCTGATCGATGAACGGAAGTGGAAAGTGGTCTTTCCGGGTTGCGTTTTTCAGCTTACGATAGTCGATACACACGCGCCACCCGGTGACCGTTCGTTGTGGGATGAGTTCATCCTTCTCATTCTTCACTACGGTCATCCCTCCCTTCTTTGGGACAACCGGATAGGGCTTACCCAGGGACTGTCAAAGATAGGATAGATTAGTCCGGCATCAAGGAGTTTTATGACTTCTTTTTTTACTACTTCTTTGATATTAGGGTTAACTCGTCTTTGGGATTGGACACTTGGTTTAAACTCGTCTTCCCTGAGGATTTTTTAGGTACAAAAGGACGAGTCGATTCCTTTGATGTCAGCGATACTCCAAGCGATTGCCCTCTTGTGATTTCAAAGAACCTCGAGGAGTCTATTTTTTCGTCGGTGGATAATGCTAATGAGATGACCACTGGGAGTTGATTGTTTTCCTGGAGGAAAGCGTACTCAAGGTGTTCGGATAACTCCTTTAATTCGAGTTCGGGTGGTTCCACACTTGATGGTTTTAGTCGATTTTCTGGGGTTTTCCGTTCAAGTGGTTCCACCGGCTCTGTCTTTGGGTAGAAGGAAACAACGAGTGCACTATTAGGATCTTCCTCCTCTTCTTCTTTAGTCCATTTTCCGTCATGATTTACTATGTCGACCCATTGTTCCTGGACCAACTTAGCAGTGTGGTCGGCATAATACAGGTAATCATCGAGGGAGTGTTTGGACTTTATAGCTTTCTCGATGTTGAACGTGATGGTTTCATTCTTGACCCTCAAACTCAATTTCCTTTTGTAAATGTCTATTATGGCTCTTGCCGTGGCGAGGAAGGGCCGTCCCAGAATAATCGGGACTAACTCGTCTTCGTCCATCTCTAAAACTACAAAATCGACATAGAAGATGAATTTGCCAACTTTTACTAATAGATTCTCGTAGACCTCGATGAGGTATTTAATAGATCGGTCGGCCTACTGGATACTCATTTTGGTGGGTTTTAGTTTAGAAATTCCTAGTCGCTAGAAAAGAGAATGTGGCATGAAGTTGATACTTGCTCCTAAATCAGCCAGGACGTTCTTTACTGCCAAGGGTCCTATGAGACATGGCAGTGTGAAGCTACCTGGGTATCCTTATTTTTAGGGAAGATTCTTTTGAATGATAGAGAAACACTCCTCACTGAGTTTAACCGAGGAGGTCGCTTTCTCAAGTTTCTCCTTATGCGAAAGCTGATCTTTCAAAACTTTAGCTCCCTTAGGCATGCGAATCATAGCTTCAAGAAATGCTATATTTATGTGAATTTGCTTAAAGATTGAGAGGAGACGCTCATCTTCGTCATCCTTTTTTTGCTTCTTTAATCTGGAAGGGAAAGGTGAATTGGATGTCTTCGAGGGTTGGTAAAGGATGGATGGCCGGGGAATGGGTTCTTGTGTAAAGCTCTTCTTTGTGCCCTCAGGCTTTTTGGTTTCCCCCTTTGTGAAGCTGTTGGTCGGGGGTCGTGGTGGGGTTGGAAAAGGTGGGTCTCGTATGCTAATTCCTGATCTAGTTGTTAAGGCGAGAGTTGGTGCTTCAGGTTCAGGAGTTTTACTTTTGTCGATTGCTGAGAGAATTTAGGAGTATTGTTGGCGCAATCCTTTACGATGTTGTACAAGCATGTCTTCAATCCATTTTGTGTGAAATTTCTTCTCGAGCATGAAGTTGGCGAGCTCGTCTTCAAACTTACTTCTAATAGTCCATTCAGGGCCATCTTCTCCTTTTTCCTTACATTTGTTGTTCCTCTATGGTAAGGTATCATCACTCTGATAGAATTTTAGAATGGAAGGATCATTATAGATGTCTCCTCCAGACAAGCATACCTGCTCGGGTGGGTTATTCAGCTTACATTCATCGGCCTTATGAGGTCCTCTACAGTAATCACAAATCAGGTAGGGGATTTTAAGCCCAACCTTTAGAGTGGGTGTTTCGGGGGAGGAGATTTGCTTACAGACTCTTTTTAAACGCCCTTTTAGTGTGGGTTGCATTGATTCTGAGATGGAAGAAATGTTCATGGAGGGTGATGGTTCATCTCATAGATCGTCTTGGTATTGGACATATTCTTTAATTCGAATCTACCCTTCTTCTTCGGTGAGAGAGTGGAAGCGGAATTGAGTGAACTGGTCGAGTTTCATACGATCGTCCTGGGATATGTTATCATGAAAGATTTGCACCAGAAGCCATTTATGTATTCCATGATGGGGGACTTGGTTGATTAAGTCCTAGAAACGGATCCAGGCACTTTTGATGGTTTTGTTGTTTCCTTGTTTGAATCGAAGGATTAAGTCTCTAAGGGATGAGATACGTCCAATCGGAAAGAAATGGTCAAGGAATCGTAACACGAGCTGATCCCATGTCGTGACTTAGGTGTGGGTATTCTGTCAAGCCATTCTGTCACTTTTCCTTTGAGGGAGAGGTGGAAGAATCTTAACCTAGATGTATCCCTTGTAGCTCCGTCAGTTTGTATGTTATCAACGATACTTAGATAGTGTTTAACATGGTGGAGGGGGTCCTCGGTTCTTAGTCCCTGGAAAGTGCATGTATTTTGAATCAACCAGATGTCGCGTGAGTCAATGATTCTTTTGGTTTGTTCGGTTGAAAAGGTGATTGGATTTTGGAAACCGAAGGATGTGGGGTGAGTATGTTCATGCAGGGTCTTGGGAGGGGTTGGCGGTTTAGGTCTGGTATTGTTGGACGAAGGTGCTTCATTGTCAAAAAGGTTTCTTTCGGCAATAGAAAGAGAGTCATTTTGATGTGATCGCAAAGGAGCTCTCCTAAGCCTTTGAAATTCTATTTCCGGTTCGTCGAGAGGTTCTGTTAATCTTTTAACGGTGCTACGCGTCATGGTGACAGATTTACGAAAAAAAGATAGACTACAAGAAAGCTAATATGCGGAAATTAAATCTTACTTGAAAGGATTCAAGCAAGTAGAACTAAGCTAAACTATGATCAATACCTAACTATTCCCCACGCGGCGACGCCAAAAACTTGATGTGCGGTTGTCGTATGACTTCTACACAAGAAGTTTTACAACTCCCTAGGCAGTGCACCTAATCGTTGTAGTGTAATATGGGCAAGACTCGGGGTTGTTTATCGTTCACTCGAGTAATAGGTTAGGAAGACTTGATCACGGTCTAACAGAATTCTAAGGGTTGAGGGAAGATTATTTTTGTATTTTTGTATTTTATAAAAACAGGTAAAATCATATAATTGAGAGAGTGGTTTGGTTTTAGCTATTAAACTAAATAATAATCTAAACTAATGTTGATAACAATAAGATAAAAGATTGTGTCTATTTAATCATGTATTACTCCCTAGATTACTTCTCTTAGTGTTGTTGCCTTGTCACACTTGTGATGATCTATGTAATTATTTCCTAAAGCATGAACAAATTACACGAACCCGCCGTCTACTTAGTATGCCGCTAGAGCAACACACATGCAAGGTAGTATGAAGACTATTACACGGCCCCTAGGAGTTTACTAAGTGCATGTGAAATACATTAAAAGTGGATCAACCATATTAGGGGGCAAGGTAGTATGAAGACTGTTACCCGATGGTATCCTTTCTACACAATCACGTTTCCCTAGACATATCAACAGCGATGCAGACAAAAACTAGTTTTCTAAGACCTAACGTGCACATCACAAGAAGCAACACCAGTAAGATCTACATTATAGGTTTCATACAATCATAAATAAACACAATAATAGGCTTATCCAAGCATGCTAAGAATAAAGCAGGAGCAATAAATCACACAACACATAGACATATTGAATGATTAAGAAAACCTTACTTGATTAAAACATGAATTGGAAGAGATACAATAGGGTTTTTAGGCCCTAAAATGGTCTCTTACAGCTGTTAAATGAACTAGGGTTCGTACCCTCTTTTTATTCTAAAGTTACACCCTCAAGACCCTAAATTCGGGTTTGTATATATAAGAAAATCGACATGACGGCGTCGCGTTTTAATCGTGACGCCGTCGTAAAATGAATCTTCTAGATCTGCGTTTGAGTCAGTGCGGGCTGACGGCATCTTGAAATATGTGATGCCGTCACTTGATGAGTTGTGACGACGTCGTGTATGGCTTGTGACGCCGTCTCTAGGCTCTGTGAGCACAAATCTTCAAGAGTCTTGGTGTTGGTTTGTAATCTCGTTCGTTTCTTCTCCAAATGAGCCCAAGTCACATGTAAATCATCCAAATGTCTTCCAAATGCGAAATACCTGAAAAAGAACGATTAAGTACCTATTTTAGGCATAAACACACAATTTTGAGGGTTAAACGACCCTAAAAAAGTGTATAAAATGACACCTCATCAGTTCTGGTGTTCCAATTTTGTAGTTTCCTACATCAAGTAACCAAGTGGCAAAGGATCTTGTTAGTCGCCGTTGTTCGTCATTCATATCTGGTCGTTGTAACCTCATGTTTTCTGTAAGTGTATATACTTTAAAGTGTTTCCACAAATGCGATTCAGCAATAGAGGCGGCTATAATTTCTACCTTAGATCCACCTTTCTTCACGGGTAATGTTTGTCGAAAATCGCCCCCTAGCACAACTGACTTACCTCCAAACACTTTATCTGGAACATCCATTATATCTCTAAGTGTTCTGTCTAGCATTTTAAAACACCTTCGGTCATTCATTGGCGACTCATCCCATATTATGAGGCTTGTCTCAGCCAATAGGACACCGACGTGTGTTTTTTTTAATGTTGCAAATGGAATCGTCTATCAAATCCAGAGGTAACTTGAATCTTGAATGTGATGTTCTCCCAGTTGGGAGGAGTAATGAATCTATACTTGACGAAGCCATGGCCAAGACAATTTTACCCTTCGAGCTTAAAGAACTAATGAGGACTTTCCAAAGAAATGTTTTCCCAGTTCCTCCATGATCGTAGACGAATATTAGTTCTTGTTGGTCTTCTTTAGCAACATCAATTACGCGTTTGTAAATTTGTCGTTGACCTGCGTTTAATTTAGGCTTCAAAACATTCACTTCTTGCGCCAGTTCATCCCCGTCGTAGCATTTTTCTTCCATCAATTCTTTGTTTCGCAATTCTTACAACAGACGGTCAGAAAGTAGAGGTAAACCAAAATCTTTAAGTGTTTTAGAATAAGTATTAAGAATAATTTAGACTTCATACAAAACAAAGCCTTTTAATTCAGGATTGTTAATGTAAAGGTTTGGGATATGTAGGTTTTCAGATGTTGTTCTTGGAATATCGTCTAACATGCTTGCCTAGTATGCGTTCCATAATCTCATCGGGTCTGCTACTTCACAAAAGATAAGTAGTTAAACAAATAAGTTTCGTAACTGGGTAAGAGTAGATGAGAATGAAGCTTCTTCTAAAGCAGTATGCCATTCTTTGTCATCACCAAGAAGGCCTAGAGCTTCACATGCGCCCTAGAATGTGCCATGGACTATTTTGTTGACTGTTCTAATATCTGTAAAAGTTGTGCATCCTTTTTGATGGCACAAAAGTAACCGGAGATAGAACAATTCACCTGTAGTTGGATGGAAATATACCAAATGTCTGATCGACCTAAGTCCTTTCCTTTTCCTTAGAGACCAAGTCTTCGTGTCTGCATACCATACAAATTGTTAGGAATTTTAAGTTACTACTGCTAGTACTACTTTACTACTGTTAGTTCAAGATTGATACTGCTGATAAAGACTGAAGAAATAAACTAAGTAGTTAGTACTGCTAGTTATATTAGTTAGTACTGTCAGTATAGTTAGTACTGTTAGTTAATAGTTAATGCTGTTAGTATAAGAAGTTAGTACTGCTTATGTGATATGCATGAGATATATTAGGAATGGATATACATGATCACTTAACGCGTTTTGTAAGCCCATTACGGTTTTCCTTAGTGTATAAAAGGAACCCTACGGCATAGTTAGAGATATCAATCTTCATAGCAAACACATATCTCATAGTTAGTTATTCTGTAACCTTGGCAGAATATTTGAAATTAATATATTCAAGTTTAGTATTCATTGTTCTTCTTAGTATTGCAAGTTAGATTCCACATAACTTGTAGTATTCACAATCATAGTTTCTCTTATAGTTAGTTTGGATTTATCCAGATTAACTAAGTTTTAACATGCTAAAAGAAGATCTGTTTATTGGGACTTCACAAGTGGTATCAGAGCTTGTGGAGAAACTCTAAATAAGAAGAACTTTATCTGGTCTAGATCTCTTCCTATAATACACAATGTCTGGTGAAGAACTTGCAACACAAATAGCACCAATAGAATCTCCTCAAATGGTGTCTACTATAAAACTTACTATCCTCAAGAAGGGTGAATATACCCTTTGGAGCATGAGGATAGAGCAGTATCTCACTAACACATATTATAGTTTATGGCAATTGTTCTTGAATGGTGATGGTCCTATACAAGTAACAACTAATGAAAATGGTGTTGAAACTAAAGTACCTCCAAAGACTGCTCAAGCACTGTTACAAAGACAAAGAGAAAGAAAAGCTAAAAGCATTCTGCTTTTGGCTGTTCCTGATGAGTATCAACTGAGGTTCCATGGAATAAAGGATGCAAAGTCTCTGTGGGCTGCTATCAAGAGTAGATTTGGTGGCAATGTTAAATCTAAGAAGATGCAGAAGAATGTCTTGAAGCAACAATTTGAAAACTTTTTTGTATCTGAAACAGAAGTCTTAGATAAAGAATATGATAGGTTTCAAAAACTTATCAGCCTACTAGAAGTTCATGGTGCAGCTGTTTCTAATGAAGATGCAAATCAAATTTTTTTAAGAGCTCTACCTTCATCATGGAACAATGTAGCCTTGATTATGAGGTACAAAGATGGTATAGATGATTTGGATATTGATGATCTATACAATAACCTAAAAGTGTTTGAAGCTGATATCAAAGGTTCTTTTGGATCATCTTTAAACTCTCAGAATATGGCCTTTCTCTCTGCAGAAGACACTAGCAACAGTAATGAAGTTAACAATGCTAATGGTGTTTCTACTGCATCAGGCCATAATTCTCAAGTACAAGTCTCTTCATCATCATATACTTATGATCTAATGTTCTCATTCTTTGCTAATCAGTCAAATAGTCCACAACTGGATGATGAAGACCTAGAGCAGATTGATCATGATGATTTGGAAGAAATGCTGTCACTAGACTTAAAAATCAGTTAGATGAAATCTTAAGAGAAAAAGATGATCTAAAAGCTAAACTAGAACAGTTTGAAACCTCTTC